>JAUZND010088527.1:0-15373 GCA_034780555.1 Coelogynopora nodosa
TTTTAAATTATGTATGCATTATGATGCTTCTTTTGAGACCAATACTAACTTTCTAGCATGTAAAATAAAAAAGTTAGTATTTTGTTATATTAATATATTAATAATATATTAATATATTATTACCCCCTAAGGAATATAAAGCTATTATAAATTATAATTTAATTTTTTTTAAATGATGTATCCACTATTATGTTTCTTTTGAGACCAATACTATTTTTCTAGCATGTAAAATAAAAAAGTTAGTATTTTGTAATATTAATATATTATTAATAATATATTATGACCCTCCACGCAAATTGCTCAAATGTGCCAAGCTGGCATCAACCGGATTCTGAATCGGCACACCTCAAAGATATGAAATCTGCAAAAAAAACTTCGTGGGGACGCCAAAACCACGTTTAGTGCAATACTGCTGGACTAAAACACTATATTTCATTATCGCTACAAAAAGACTACATTACATCACTATCAATTTATAGTTATTAATAAGCAAGCCAATTGGTTCGAAACCTGCTTCTTGCCCGACGACGCCCTGTGTTCAACGGTAGAATTCAGATCGGAGGATATAACGGCAGCCTGAGCCTTGACGGAGGATTTGTTGAGCTGGTCGAACACTTTGCTACCTTGAGGGGTTGATTTACCCGCATCCTGCTGACTATGTGGTTGAGAATCTGTCAAATTCTGACCAAGAAAACAGACAGGAAATTCGGTTTTGTGAACAAACGAAATCTGGTACATTATGATGAAGTAATTTTTAAACACGTTTTTTAACCCTTCGTACGTGGAGCGGGGGTATGACAATTTTTTTCAAAGAAATTAAGTTTTTGATTGAACAATATAATGTTTATGCATGACCTTGATTTTGTTACTCATTAGCTAAAATACTTTTATCTAATTAAAAAATATAATTTCTAATATTTTTACATACAAAAAAATGTTGTTATTATTGAACTATTTTATACTCCCCTGGGTGTTCATACTTGCTGAGAATTTAGGAGCTAAAATTTGCAACATTAATAGAAAAAATAAGTTTATCGTAAATTATATCCATTTAACTTCAATAATAAAATTATTTATTAAAATAACCGTCAATTTAAAATACACAAATAGAATTTATACTACTTATAGCAAATGTATAAGTACTGTAGTATAATTATAAAATATATAAAAAAATATATAGATCTCGTAATCTGGAATCAGATGCAAAAAGAATCAAATCAATTGGCTGCATTGATCAAAAGTTATAGCTTATAGGACAATACATACTTATAGTTATCCTAACTGGAGTTTATGACGTAATCAGATCACAAAAATAATAGCAATCGATTAATTTTTTGGAAAATAAAATTAGCTCGACAGTCTTTAGAAAGTATCTGTATACCAAATTTCAGCTTAATCGGATGATAGGAAGTTTGTTTTTCCAGGGGGGGGGGGGGGGTTAAATACCCCCTCTACGTAGCAAACTTTACAAAATGTGTCCACGTACGAAGGGTTAATATCATATTAGATTCACAATATAGTAAAAGTAATTTTTAGCGTATTTTATATAATCAATAATGGTGTGCAGCGAAATCAGAAATCTGCTTTGTAAATTTTGAGTCAGAAATTTCTTTGATATGATATATTAATAATACTAGGCACTCATTTATTATATAAACATATTTGATATTCTCTAAAAATAATTGATCACAGTTTTCATTGACTTATTCGGAAGATCCTAAGATCCTAAATTTCTGAAATTCCAAATAGATAGGAAGCCTGAAAACATACCGAAAAATATAGTTTATTACAGAAATGGTCATAATTGTTTTCACAATTCCAAATATAATATCACTGAGATACAGAAATGTTATCAAAACTCCACTCACTCTGAAAGGATTCTTAGAGAGCCCTTGGCGTTTAAATTTGTCAGGTTTTGAATTCTGCAACATAGAGGTATTCTGAGAGACTTTCGTAGAGACCTTTTCAGTGCCAACGTCTTCAGTCTCACTTTCTCCGCTTTCCTCTTTGTCATTATCATCACCGCTGCCGCCATCTTCGTCCGCAGACGATGAAGAATCCACTTTTTGAGCTGTAGGAGCGGCACGAATGCGCTCTCTGGTTTGAAATAAAATTATGATAATGATTTTAATATGTTTTAAATAGTCAACGTTTTATTAGCTTTACGATAAAGACTAGAAGCACAGTGTAAAACTGGTCCTTGAATGTTCGACACTAGTCTTAAGATTTATATAGGTCTACCCGGCTATCAGCATTATATTAAAATCATTATAAATAACCTGCGATGTAGTCCACATTATATCTGCATTTTATGTAAAATTGTAAGTAGTTATCATTACATTCATTTGAATCAGATGTTTGCACAACAATTGAAACAAGTCACCTTAGCGGCTTGGGCAGGTCATCACTCTCCCCATCCTCCGACTCGGACGACCCTCCGTTCCCACCACTACTCCCAGCCTCATCGTCGTCATCCTGAGCACGAGCTGCCTCCTCCTCCTTGTCTCGAGCCAGTTGGGCCAGTCGGTCGGCCAGCTGCAGTCGGCGCATCTTGCCGGCGTAGCGGATGGCCAGTTGTACAGTGCTCGCGTCCGGCATGAGGCGAGCCACCTCCATCGCCCGCGACTCTTCCTCCAACTTGAGAGACAACTAATGCGAGAGAGAGAGAGAAAAAACTGATTGTGCTGTCGCTGACGCATGTTCTAATTTGTTTATCCTGTCCCAGGTCCAGTTGAAAGAAAGGAAGTGCATGGTATTGTGTGATGTTTGACCATGCAGGCTGGGCATATATTTAGAGATGTGAAGTGAAGAAAATATTGGTATTTGATTAAGCCGGAAACTAGAGCGAAACGGGTCTAAGCAGGGTGGTAACTTAAGTGTCGATCTCGGGTGATATGTTGTTGAGATGACGGTTGTGAGAGATTTGAATGTAGAGAACGATGCCTGTGTTATTAGCTATTTGGATTTGATGGACTTAGTTATAAGGCAAAACAGGCAAATCTCCTTCAATGAAAGTTTTTTGTTGTTCTAACGGTTTCATAATTTTAGTCTCAGCAGGGTAATCAAAAGTGAGCAAGTCACACTCATTTGTCTGTAGTGTGTATAGGCCCTAAATATATCGCACAATAATAATAGTGAGTTAGTATCAACAACAACACTATTCAGTGTCACATGTAATACAGTTATGCTACTAAATGATTAATATCATTAGTGCTTATAACCATGCAACAAAAGTACGCAGATTCTGAGAGAAAATGAGAGATATACTATGTATTATGTTCAGACATGTGAAAATTGTTAGATAATCATTGTCTTTTCAATTAACTTTAAAAATGAACAGAATTAATAATATATTCAATACTTTATATATTTAATGCGGTAAAATAGAATTACACTGATATGAAATGTTAGTAAACACTAAAATAATATCGCTGTCGAAAATTCCTAGAACAAAATAATAATCAAAGATCTGCTTTTCTGGAACATGTCAGGCAACCCTCTAATCCTAGAATCGTGCTGAATCCAGCCCTAGTAGACACATTCACATTGTTATATGGTATAATACCAACAGTACGCATAGCATGCTATATTATACACTGAAAAGATGCCTTGCATTCATTACAATAGTTAACTTAACATTTTCCACGCGTAAGATTTTGGATAAATCTTATTTATAGATAAGTACAAGTAAAACAGAAATCCTAAAAATCTTACGGCAAACATCTTCAGTAGAACAGCCTTTTGTTTCGAGAGGAATTTCGTGGTTATTGTCGCTTCAATGTCTTCTTCATTTTCATCCGCTACATCGTCGGATAGAGTCGGCAGTCGACAGAACATGGCAACAGAACGTGATCTAAGATATTCTTCCTGTTAAAATAGCATACAAAAATTAACATGATTGTTAATAGGTGCATCTCTTTTATCCCATTAAAAATATTAACACAATTATTATTTTTTAAAATCAATTTACATAAAGTTTCTACAAATAACTTTTCAATAGGCATTTTCAAACGGCCACTGTCCGAAACAGGAAATGTACAAACAAAGAATTATAATTTCAAAAGACGCGCAAGATAATTATTACAAATAAAAGTTCAGGTAAATAAGGTAAGTTGGTGCATGTGTAATTTAACATGTTATATTAGTGATAAATCAAACCATTACATTAACTCTCGGTTCAAACATCGTTTCGCTTGAGTTTAACACTAACAAAAAAGCACTATAATTTTCACTCCTATGAACTACTTAAAGGGAGTGTGAAGTGAAGCCTTAAATAGTACTTGGCATCAATAATATACCATCGATGAAATCACTAAATTTTAGTCAACTCCGAGTGACATGCACGTCGAACTGCTGTTCCCTTACCTCGAGCTTGCCCTGTTCAGTGGCGGGCTCACACACGGGCAGTTGGAGGGGGAGCAGTGATACCAGGGGCCTGGGCAGGGTGTGCGGGTACTGGCTGCCCCGGCAGTAGATTACCTGCGTTCATAGGGGTCGTTAGGACATTGAGATTCACCAACCATATCACATATGCGTGGTATATGTTTCGACGTGGCGAACGGTAAATCACATAATATATATATATCATTATACATATCAGTATATTTATTATTTAAAGTAGCGAATTGCAGGTAAATCCTATCAACTTACCACTGCTACTATTAATAAGAACACATTTTATATATTAGTAATACCAATATATTATTTTACCACCAACTTACATTGCACATAACAATATAAAATATTCAAATAGATTATATACAGGCTAATAGATAAGGGTGCATACGCCGAAATTGTTGTTATAATAAAGTTATGCATTGTGAGCTATCATTTATATTTTCTTTTATAAATGAAAACATTTATATAATTATAGAATAAATCAATTTTATATAATATAAATTCTAATAAAAAATATCGATTTAAATATTATTACTAAATTTAATAATGATGAATTCCAATATGTTCTATTATTGTCATATTTTATTACAGTATAATATCTTACCAATGAACACACTTACGTAATAAAAAGTTATTAATGTGTATTTAGGCCCAAAAGTAATTGACTTTAATGAAATTCGTCGACAAATAGTTTTATAATGAAAATTGCGTTGTTGAATATGGACTGTAAGATTTTATGACAATGTGTTGCTGAACCTTGGTTACGTAGCAATTGTCCCTCACCAATATGATAATATATTATATAGGATTGGCTGAAGCGATTTCGTTCAAGTAGAAATTAGCGCTCACATTATGGGCTGATTGGTTTGATGATATGGGAAGGAAAAAATTAGTAACGAATTTTTTTTGAAATTGAATAACTTTAAATCGTGTAAACAATTATTGATTAATTATTCAATATTAAAAATTCAATAATTAATTAGTGTGAGGAGTAGATGAATAACCTCAAGTTGCTCTCTGGCCTCCAACATCCCCACAAAGAAGTAGGAGTCACCCGACTGCTTCATACTGGCTCGCAGGTTGGCCAGTGGAACCCAACTGGGACTGCCAGTGCTACCGATGAGTTGCTGGCTAAGAGCACGCACAATACCGGCAGAGTCTACGGTCACGGGGGTGCCGGCTTCGGTGAAACTGGGTGGGGGGATAACAATCAACTTTACAGGTGGGTGCTTCACCATCGTGGAGAGCAAACAATTTTTTTATAGCTTTTAATAAAATGTAAGTATAATTAAATTTATTATACATTTGCTAGAGATAGTCGTATAAAAAAATAATAAAACTAAATCAAATTATAAGATGTGAAGATAAATATATATAAGTATATATATTGTATATATATATTGCATGTAAGAATAGCTATATAAAAACACACGTATCTAAATGTATTGAACAAAAAAGACCTCTAAAATTTGTAAGTGAACGAACTATTCAGATATTCTTCAACATAGTAGCATAGGCTGTATTTTCAGAATTTTATTTCAGATTTGACGGTATAATAATAAATATTGCATTTATGCTAATATTGTTTTACATCTTATATATTTCTGGCCATTCGTAGACGAGGTACATGATAAAATGCAGTATTGGAATATTTTAATCTAAGAAACAATAGTGACCAGTGAAGTGAATTTATAATATTATAAAACATTTTGAAATTCATTTTTAGGTTACGATTTGAAGAAGGAGGCACTCCACTCCACACTCACCCAATCCAGACGAGAGTGGCCTTGTGTGTGACCGGTAGTGGTTGCCAGCTGCCAGTCTCCACCAGCCTCCCGCCGCCCCTCCTCCCACCTCCCGCCAGATCAACGAGCGACCACTGCAGCCCCTGCCACTGCTGCTGACACACCAGCATGAGCCGGGAGCCCCAGCCCGCCATACAGAGGGCGGGTCCCGGCAGACACACTAGCCCCGTCTGCACACCGCCGGTCACCGAGAAAACACGTAGCAGACCGGTGTCGGTAGCCAGGGCCAGATGGTGCCGCCCAACCAGGGCGAGTGTGAGCGGGGCCTCGCCGTGGGGCAGGAGGAGCGACCACTCGGCTTGAGAGGCGGAGAGTGGGCGGAGCAAAACACGGCCGGGTGGACTGTCGGGGTCGTCACCTTCAGGCTGTATGGGGGACCAGGGGCAGAGACTATGGTGGGGGTTAAGGGGGCGTAGCCCAATGAATTTTTTTGCAAATTTAAACAACCATTTTTCTACCTATAATTTGATATATTAGTAATATAAATGATCAAATTAATTCATTAAAAGTTTATATTTTAAAATACTGCAGAATGAATGTTATTAATAGTTAATCAATGTTAATACAATGCATTCCAAATAATCTGGTTTAAGAAATACAAAAAACACATAAAATATTAAATAAATGTAGGGCGTAGCTAAATATTGACATCAAAATAGTACCATAGTAATTTATAGACAGGTAAATAATCAAATACGCGCGAAAAATTGTTTCATCATTTTTTCACTCTAAAAAATCACATTTGAAAATGTAAAACAATCTAATGACGCAGAGTCACAGAAATCCTACCCCCTACCGCCTTTATTATTTAAAACACATTTTATAAAAAACTATCTAAACTAACTAAAAAACTCAAAAAACTAAAATCCGGACGAGTGGCAACACTGGATGATGGTTCACTACTTCGTACACAGGGTGGACATTTTTAAAATTAAAACTTTTCCGTGAAAACAATTATGTTAAAGTGGCCACACTGCAGGTAACTAAAAACTTGTAATAACTAGCATAAATCATATTTAAAATGTTAAACACATTTATATACTATATAAGAAAATATACCAGTGAATGCAAAATCAGTACAAAAGCCAACTTCACCGATAAATTAGTGTTATAATATATACTATTGTATATAGTATTAAATATAATAAATATTTTTTAATAATTCCCCACCAACAACGAATGGTAATATTTTTTCTTCCAATTTATGTATTTTTAGTCATTTATAATTTGAAACTTGGGTTTAATATTCTTATAATATCAATGTAATTACAATGTTTTCTAGATGAATGCAGCGCAGCCACCTCCACGTATTTCGAAAGTTGATTATCGACTCACCTACTATAAATAATCTCTTAAACGTGTAATTTTAAAGTTACTAATATATAAATTTCGTCAATCACATTTTTTACAAAAGGAAATTATCAAAATTATCAGAATTATCAAAACTCTCGAAGTGTAAAACTACTGAATCAGGGAGTCACGCTCACTTCAGAGGCGAGAGCAACAGCATACTGGTTGAGAGAAACGATTGAGTAGCCCTGTGGATTGTTGATGTGCAGACTGTGGTGGAAGGTGGTGTCGTGAAACTCTACTTCAATGCTCTGGTCCTCCTCTGTGTCAAACTGAGTGACTACACCGATCCGATTCCAGAGCATGAAACGCTGGTCAGCCCCTAGAGAAATAGAGAGAGTGAGAGATTTAGTAGAATGATAGTAGAATTAGGTATAAATTTCGCAGAATATAACATATCACATAATACAACATAACAATATGAACTTAAAAACCATAGAGGTGGCATCCCTCCCCGGCTCCAAGGAACTCCCACCTGGTGGGACCCCGCCCGGCTGGAAAGACTTCTGCCTGGGCGGCGGCTTCATTACCATCGCAGTGGCCGGCTGCATGGAGGAGGTGGCGGGTCTCTGCTGCTGCGAAGTGGAGTCGGTGCGAGTGAGCGGACCCCTCTCCTCCTCGTCTTCATCATCGGGGTCCATGAAAGATGCCTTGATGCGGGACAGGTCGAAGGAAGCATCGTCCATATCGTCGATATCTTCATCCACCTCGCCACTGGGCAACGATATAGAGTAAACATATATTTACAATGCAGTGAATTTACTCAACTAATTGAACTAATAAATACGTTTCTAATTAACTGTTTTGTTTTTAATTTCAAGGATTATTGTTTTATAAATTTTTAAAATAGAACTTTCCAGGTCTAAATGAAAAACTAAACCACACATTTCAGAAATTTCTAAACCCAAATATTGTCATTATGTCAAGTGTAAAGTCGATGTAAAGCATACTCGGCCCTCTGTTTACTCTCGGCCTGAAGGGCAGCCTGTTGGAGCAGGTCATCATCTCCCTCTCCCATGAGATCCTTCAGTTCTTCAGCTGTCAATGCTTTGTCAGCGCCGGTTGTCACTCTCTGTCGGACAGAGGTGAGACAGAACAATGGTTCGTTACGAGTATATATCGAATATACAATTCACGTTTCATTATTATGCGGGGTAAATATAATAATATAAAAATATCTACTACAAACAATTTATTTGGAAATAATCAAATTATTTATATTATAATATCAAAAATAAGAAAGTGGGCCTGGCCTAGTGAGTTATATCACTGTCATATTTTTGATCTGCCAAAAAAATCTATAAAAGAAACAGAAAATTCACAATTTTATATTTCAAGTCATATTTTTAAATACTCCATAAATACTAAGAACAATATTTCACAATAAAATTTTAGATCTGACATAATATTTCCGATAAAATTGACATAACATGAGCGAAGTTTAATATGTTGTATTTATATTATTTATTACAAAACTATATATGGTAGTATACATAATTATTAGAGAAATGGATATACAAATTGATTTCATGACAAATTGTAGGTAGTTTATGTTTCATAAATGTAGGCCTATACATTATAACAAAGAAAATAAGTTACAAAGAAAACAACCACTCAACAAAATAAAAACTATCATAATATACTTTTTAACAACCTAAAATAACTAGGTATTGTTTCATTAGAATATAGCTGCTCCAACTAGTATTATGATAGATAAATATAATTTAATATTTTTTATCTGATTAATATTTGATTATCAATTGAAAATATTATAGAAATCTGTATTTAGATAAAATACATTCATTTTCATCAGACAATTATTGTATATTTTGTAAACTTCAATAAACGCAATGTCATGATTTTTGACAAATAAATTCTATTAAATAAAACCACCATAATAATCATATAAACAGTCCTTACTTGTCTTATTGAAACATAATATATAAATTCCATACAATTAACATGAAATCTAATTATGTATACAAGTCTATAAAACCGAGTAATTTCACTTTTAAATATAATAATATATGGTATAAATACAGCGTAATAAACATGTTTCATATAAATTTTACCGGATATATTATATCAAGTAGAAAACATTTTAATAATTTGTATGTTATATTTAATGCGTAGAAATCTACAATCACCACCCACAATTTCGTTTTAGTGATTAAAATATGGAATCAGGTATTTAAGTTCCTCAAATTGATTTTTTGGTACATTGGTTCCCATTTTGAAGTGATAAAAATTACAACATTTTTGGAGAATTAATTTTATTAATTTACCCAGACCTATAGACATTGTTTTATGCTATTATGAAAAATATTACGCTCTAAATAATATCATAAATAGACTGTCACATTTAACATAACTTGAATTGTTTTAACTGCGCATTTTAACAAGCTATAATAAAAAGAAACTTTAGTACCCCATAAATTAATTTGAATATAAACACAAGCTGTTTAGTAAAAAATGAGGTTTAGAAAAACAAAAGGTAAAGAAAATAAGTAATTTAAAACGTACTTAAAAGACTACTGACAGGGATCGTACACCGAACGGGATCCTAAAAGGGGTCCTATTTTCATAGATAAAATGGATAACTAACATCATGATAATCAATATAGAAATCTAAATATATTAATAAATTGTAATTATATACACACATATAATTAATTAAATACAGTTTTAAAGTCAATGTTTGAAACTTTAAATAATAATATTTTTTATAATGAAACAAAATTCAAGGGTTTTTAAGGAGTCATGGGTCAATTCTGATTCGAGGGTTCTCAAGGGGTCAGACTATATTCAAGGATTGTCAAGGGGCCATACGAACACTGTATAGACCGAAATATTTCTTTAATCATTCAAAATATATAGGTAATTATTTCAAGAATAACTGTATTACTAAATGATATTATAAATAATAAGGTTGTTAAAATAACTCAACATTTTGGAAGCTACTATTTATTAGGTTAATATATAATTTTGTTTAAATACTTACGTGTTTTTCAGCCTCTGTTTTCGGTTCAATTGTGATTGCGCAAACATACCCAGTAAGATCGGCAAATACAACAACCATATCCTTACGAGGGTGCCATTGAACCGTACAGATACCGCTGCCCCTTGGGTGCCGATATCTTTATAGAACACATGTTCAAGAAACAAAAGCAAGGCTAATAATATTGAATATTTAATTATTATGAATGAAAACAAAAGTTTTTTTATATTATACATTTTTTCTCAATATTTGTTATATTATGTTCAAACCGGAAACTATTTTTAATTTTTTTTAAAACAATTTTATTATTATCACAAATGTTTCTCACATAAAGCCAGAGTTAAATATAAATGCATTCTTCCAAAATTATTAACATAGTTACAAGTCAAACCTATCTAAAATTTAAAAATATAATAGGGAATAAAATATTGTATAGAAATGTATTGTATATTACAAAGAAAAAGCAACTAAGAAAATTGATACAGATATTTTTTTAATATTTTTGTAAAACATGCCATACTAACATTTGGGATATAAATTTAAGCAATCATGATAATCACATATCATAATAACATTATAAACTATGATAACCGTTTGAGTAACCATAATAATTAATTAATTTTATAAAATATTTATTCTGTTACAGGTAGTTATTTGTTAAACGTCATGTTCATGAATATAATCTATAATTACAAAATGCATAATATGTTTATTATTGAAAACGATGTTTTAACTTATAATATAAAGTATACTATTTGAAATTACTTCATCAGAGAAAAGAAACAAGTGTGACTATCAGTTTAAGAACTGTACAAACCCTAAGAAAGTCTAGAATTAATGAGTAGCTAATGTTTCATAAGACTTAGCAGAACTTCATAACACTAACTTGAAGACAGGTTCCCGAGTGTCTACATCCCAGAGAATCAGCCAACCATCCTTCGTGCCAGCAACAATATACTTGGAGTCGGAAGAGAAGGCGAGGTCCAGCACCGGCTGGGTAATGACTGGTGTGTTTAGGAAGCAGAGTAACTGCCATGTGCACCGCTCGTAGAGACGGATTTCACGATCAACTGCAATCGCTAAAATCTACAATTAGAGGGGTACATCGACAAGCCTGATCAAACAGTGATTATAATAACCAACTCTACATGGGGAGTTTTACAGTAAAAAGGATATAAAAAATAAAATATATTTTACAATTTTTTCATTAAATTTAACATTTTATACTTATTTTGTAAAAGATTTTTTAATGACAGTAACTACCTTATATATTAGTTTCGTCATATAGAACCACTCATCGGGCCTGCACCGGAAACGGTTTTACCCGTACCTCTGCCGCCCGATTAAATTCACAAAAAGAGATCTCATTGGCCCAGCCACACACTTGGTAGTCTCCACTCCTCCAATTCTACTCTCATGGAATACTCTACCTGATACCTCGATTGCAGGGGTGACCCCAGGAAACAAACACCATTTTGTCCTGAACAGCCCCACCCACACAGCTCTACCCGCCCGCCTTTAGCACTCTTACCTGAACATTGAGCTAGGCAAAAAATACATACTACTGTAATAGTTCAATTTATAAAACATTTTACTTAAACGTATAATTTATCTGTTAAAAGTAATCATGAAAATCTTACGAAAAGCATTTTGATAAATTTAATAAGTGATGAAAGTTGACGTTTACTGTAACAGGTAGTTAAAACACATTACAAATTAAAATTATTCTAACTAAATAAGTCTATATAATGACTAACATAATGATAATTCTACAATAATTAACTAGTAATATTACTTGTGAAATCATTAAATTACTCTACTCAGAATATCCTTCTAACTGTAATAGATATACCAAAAATTATCATACGAATTGCAAAATTATGTTAACCTAAATATATAAAAAATAACAAAATTAGATTAAAAACTAGAATAAAAACAGTACAAATTTAAAACTAAAAACAAATAATACTAAAAATAATATTTAAAAATTTACCTAAACAAATAATAGTGACGAAAAAGTTTTCATAAAATTTCTTATGATCATAATTTAAATTTTATTGATAAATATTTTTAAATTACTTCAAACAGAAATCTAGCGGAAATTATAAGAAACTTTGCACTTCTATAGAATCCGATTAGTTGAAAACACCTATCGACAATTAGAATGTTGTAGTACTTCTCACACTAGTTAAAAAAATCGGATTCGATAACTGAATGTAAAAGTAGAAAGGGGACGATTCTGCAAGGTATCTACTACTCAAAATTAATCTTCATCCAAACAATAGCACTGGACTGTTCGAACACGTACCTTTCCCTCAATCGGCTCCCACATAAGGCGCCCAGGCGACTGGGCTAGTGTGGGATCACTACACGGGGCTAGGGCATGAATCGAGGCCACCTCGTGCTTCGAATCGAGTCGCCACACCCGCACCCGACCGTCGCAGGAGGACGATGCCACGAACACGTCTAGAGGGTCGAGACTCACGCTTAACACCGGGCCAGTGTGCCCCCTGTAGGTGGACTCGCGTTCCAGGTCCTCCCCTTGGCTAGGAGATAGGTCGATCACCTTGACCAGGAAGTCGCTAAAGACATCCCCCGATAGGTGGACGATAAATAACTTGTTAAATATCTCGGTTTTATCCATACGTTGCATTTTTAGTGTATCTATCCTATGAAATTGTCATTTAATACTTTTCTTATTTGGTTCTACAATGTAGGTTAACATATTCTGCAGGCATAATTCACCATACCATCACGTTTTGTGAATTGAGTGCAATCAATGCCAATAATATTTATTTACTATTGTTATAGGCATAGTCTTTTTTATTGGGTGGTTCGGTTTTTTACGCTATTTCTTCAAAGCCATCATTCTTTCCACAATCTTTTACTTTAGTGTTATTACGAAATATTATTTGGTTAATAGAATGCCATTTTCATATTAAACGGTGGACAAAAAAATTAATAAATGTGGCCTTAAAAATATACCGAAAAGACTAGTTCAAACAAAATAATTTAATGTAAATATGTAAAATAAAATCCAAGCCTTTTCATTTCATTTCGATAATTGAACAACATAAAAACGAAATGTCATTCACAAATTTGTACACAAATTATAAACTGCGTCCTTCAACGTTCTTATAAAAATAAAACAAAGAACAGTTTAAGAATCGTAAATCAGTTAATATAATACATATAATAATAAGTTAATTTTAAATATTCCATTACACAAGCACCACTGACTGACCTATTTTTCAACGTTACGAATGAACATACCGTTTAGTCATATTATGTGCTTATTTTATATTTGAATACATGAGAGAACAAACCGAAAATAAAATAATTTAATAAAGATTTTACACAACAGCAGAGTCATCCTGTTTTTTTCGTTTATTTATCATACCACAGTCTATAATTTGTTGATATATGCACACTTATTCCAATAAAAATATATTACTAAGACAAAAATAACTATATAATATTGTCTATCATACCAAGCACCAGCAGCGAGATGTGTCTGGTCTCTGTTGAGGGCAACATGTGTCACTTCAGCGGTAAATCGGGTGGCAACGCCAACCGGAAGTCCTCCTTGTACTTGATATGGTTGAACCAATGTACCGTCAGTTGCCGGGATAAAATGTTGATCCTAAAGTATTCACCATTAGTAAGGGCAGGAAAAAATTGTTAACAATCTAGTCTCTTTTAATTCTTCCATCTACATGTATATGAGTACTACCAAAAATAAGTTTACCAAAATGTGATTACCGAAACATTGTCAAAATGGACTAAATTCAAAATGGTCGCCAATGTCATATTGGAAAACGTAATATTGAATATCTATGCACTCAGATAAGTTAGAAATACAAACGATGAGTCTTTTTCAACTAATTCTAGCATGAAAAATACAATGAAATGCATATTATTTAGATCAGACATCATCTAGACCCCAAAAAGCCTGACAACGCCATCATGGAAAACTTAATATTGAATATTAAAAAATCTTATAAATAAATGATCTTCATACCTTAATCTTGTAGGATGTGCAAATTAGTCCACTAAAGAGTTCGTAGTTTCTTTATTATCACAGGAAAGCCCTCGACAATGTCCACAGGCAGGGGTACAGTATAAATAATGCTTCAGTACAGTATAAACAATTAGTCTTACTGTTACTACAAGTCCCATTACATTTGCACCTTATGATTTGAAGCAAGTGCTTTGGTGCTGATTGGCGGTCAGTTAGTACTGGAACAAGTTTATTGTTCATGTTTGACAACCCCCACTCCAAAGCACTAAGGCCAATGGACGAATCCATAATTTAATAATGTATGCACCAATGATGATATTTGGCAGCTGATAGTGTTGGTTGGGTTGGGTGGGGCGGGATCCCCATCAGAGGAGCAGAAGCCCCCGCAGATACGAGGTCACCGGCATGGGGTCCCCCGCCAATACGGCCAAAGGAGGTCTCCCACACCCATATCTGGGTTACAGCAAGAAGTCCCACTTATCAAAGCAGTCAAGGCGAACTTACTATCGGAGCAGATCAAATACCGACCTTCAGTCCCAAGCCATCTCAACGCCAGTCCCAAGGCGCCCACCTTCGTCTCAAAGGACAAAGTGAACTCCGCAACTGCCGGGTTGCCACAATGGTCAGATTTTCATCTGGCCCACTCGTAACTACCATAGCACTACCCCATGCTGCACACCACTCTCAGCCGATCCATCCTTTTAAACAGTGAAATCAAACTGCCCAAAGGAACAAATAGTGTCCAATGCATCTTCCAAACGGACAGCTTCAGAACCACTACAACAGCTGCCTCCCCCCCCC
>JAUZND010088538.1:0-36863 GCA_034780555.1 Coelogynopora nodosa
TTGGTTGTACCAAATGAGGATTATTGGAAGCATAGAATACACAATTGTGTCTATTTACAGATCCATCAAGCTTAAATTGAGCTTCATCAGACCATAAAATGTTTCTGAAATAATCAGCATCCTCACCCATGCGAACTAAAAATTCTGAACACATTTCTAAACGTCTGTCTGGGTCATCCTCCAGCAAACCATGCAAAGACGTAGCATGAAAATGTCTAACCCCAATGTCTTTTAGAATTCTTCTCAAAGTTGTATGTGAGATTTCTAGTTGCGCTGATAACTTTCGACCACTGGTGTTAGATCCTTGAGATTCTATAACGGCTGCTGCAACAAGATCTGCATTATCACGAGTTCGACTAGACCTAGGGCGGCCACTGCGAGGCAAATCAGAAACCGTACCGGTGTGGTGGAATCTGCCGCGTAGTTCATAGATAGTATTTCTAACTGGTGGTGGTATTTCCACAAATGTCTTTATCCATTCCTGCCGCACAAGTTCAGCATTACGGTGTTTGTGATATTCTTCAATAATAAATACTCTCTTAGCTGTGTTGAAGCGATGCATAATGAAGAATAATGATATTAGCACTGATAGGTAGTCGTAATTAATATCTGCACATTGGAATTTACAAAATCTATTAATAGATTGGAATTTCCAAAACATTTACAGTTATCTGTGTGTGTAACTGTTTAATTGTATTAAATATATTGGTTTCTTGAAGTGTAACCTTACTTTTGACACACCCTGTATATTATAAGAACCTAATAAATTATCTCCTTTTTCTTTTTTAAATGTTTATTTTCTCTATGCCTTGTCACACTATTCACTCCATTATTTCATTGTCATGTTCTTATTGTTTTTTATTTTTCTTAATTTATTAGCGTATATTTGACAATTAAATATTTTAAATGTTTATTATTTTAACATAACAAAAACATATGCTGAATTTTTTTAAGCTTTCTGTTTCACATAATTTATCAGCTCTCGAGATGATAAATATAATCGTTTTTAATAAATGTAAAAAATTAATTTAGTTAAATTTATATTTAACAATTCATAATTCACAATAACAATTCATAATAACAATTTACAATTCATAATTTTATTCAAATAAAAACATCTGGAATGTTTTACATAATTTTGTTTTTAATAAATTAGTTGAATAGCTATTTAGAAAACATCATTTGCATTGTATGATATGGGTTTTAAGCGGGCTTAACCTAACGCTGATTATCTTATATTAAATAATTGTTTTAGAAAGTCTCTTATAGTTTCAGCATTCTATAGCTGCATTTTTACATATATACATATATACGTGATTATAGATTGTTAATATGTTTACACGCGACGCTATCGAATTTTGGGACTGCATATATGACGTTTTGTTAGAAAACAATGTTTTATAAACTTAATTTATCCATTAATTTCTTCTTGTTATATTGTCTACTTTTATTTTACACTTTACATTAATTAAGAATAATTGAATTGAAGTATCTATATGTGTATTTAACAACCGCGTGCTATATTATATGCTACTAGAACCTTGTGTCATTCAATGACATTTTTTAACCATTGTGCAATAATGCTCGATTTCTCTTGTCTATCTAGATAAATGTGTCGCCTCGTGAAAATTAACTTCTACTTGGAGCCTCAATAGTTTCTGCTTCATTAAAATGATACAGAGAATTTGATCAAACAGCGTCAGTTTTCCTTGTATTTCACGAGTTTATCCATCGATTTTCAGTCCGTCCATATCATATTATATACTATATAGTGAATTCGTATAGCGTGACGCTTAAATGCTATGTTTGAAAAAATTATTTACTCTCAATTGTTTATGAAATTTTCTAATTCAGTTTAAACTGCGAAGTTTTCATTAACTGTAATTACTGTTTCGCCAAACTTCAGTGTGCAACTTCTAGACACAAAACTGCTTTAAATGATTTACATATTTGCAATATTAATTACAATGCCGAAAACCAGGAAAACTTTCTATAATTGTATTGTTTTCAAGAGGAAACAGATTTGTATTTATCTTGATCAAATATTTCTACGAAATTTATATACTTATGAGAGACAAGCGAATAATGAAGTAACTCTGCAGTCGGTATAGTTATTACTTTCATATATGCCCGAATAAACCCTACTAATAAGAAGAAAGAAAACCATTCTTTTTATCCCACCAACTCAAAATACTTGAGCCCCTTTGGCGTGAAACGCTTCGCTTATTTCATATTCTTTTTGAGGGGTTGGGAATATGTAGATTATACTTTTATAAATGTATTATAAGAAATATTTTGATTGTAACGGCCGCGAATATTAATGTTTTCATACTTATGTAAACTGTATATGTTTGACTAGGATAAATAAAGTACCTAACATTTTTATCAATTAAGGATTACAATATAACACCTGTAATTTTATTGCCCAGAATAAGTTTCATTTATATATTTGACAACTGAACTGAGATCTTTCCATAGTGTATAAATTAGTTTTGTATATATTAAACTTCTTCTTTATATTAGAAATGTAAAAATATAATCCCTACATAGGGTATTCTTCCATTCGTAGATTCAATTGTAGATATATTACTCGTAGATATATATTCAATTGTTAGTTGTGATGGTTGCTATATTTTGTACGTATGATGGAATTATAAAGTTCGTGATATATTATATTTCATTATTAATTAAGAATGAAGTAAATTTAGAGTAAAATAATTTGTTGACTTTGTCTGAAATTTGTGATGTTGCAAATATTCACAAAACTTTATGTTATGTTTTTGAATTAAAATGTTCACACTTTTTTAGTAATATTTATATTGCAAAATAAATACGAGCATCTATACGAGCATAGAAGTTTATACATGGAATTATGTTTAAGCAGAAATGATGTAAATATTATGTACTTGAACATAATATGTAAAAAGTATTTTTGTCAATTTAAAAGTGGTTTTCTTATCTTCCGGTAAATGCATATTTCGATTTATGTTACATAATATGATATTCTTAAAAGAAATATTTGATAAATAATTATAAATGCGTAACAGTAATGTTTAGTGTGATTAAAATAATGTCTAAAGTATTTAACATATAAATTCTATATATATATATATATATATATATATGTGTGTATTGTTTTATTGTTTTATTGTTAAGTTAACTGAACGCAATAAGTGATTGATGAAAAAATAGTTATAAATGTATGGATTTCAAATACCACTGCAACTTTAATTGAACAAAATGAGTCAAATTTCATCAATAGTTAGAATTAAATCAATTTTCTGTGTGCCATTATCTCAGATATAATTTTTGACATAATAGCTGAAGAAGACAATTGAAACCATCTTACACTTCCGATATACGTTGTATATCATTTTAACTTTTCTCAGTGTATTTCAAATAATATAATGCAGTCTTGTTTGAAATAAGGAACTATTTAAATTATAAGTATTGCTACAAAAAAAACACAAATAATTTTTTTATAATTTCCTTAATTAATTTCCCTAAACTACACATTCTAACATCAATCTTAACACAATCTAATACAATTTAAACATTCTATTTAGTAGCTCGATAATTATATCAATAAAGAGATGATATCACCCTGTTTATAATGAAATCAAACCATAAGTTGACAAACAAAAAAATTAAAAGCGTTTAAATTATTGTATCAAAATTGTGATTTATTAAAATGCTTTTTTTTTGTCAAAAGAGAACACAAAGATTCCATTCAAAATCGATTTCAAAACCATATCCGATCACATTTGAAATCAGTTTGTTCATTTGGGTTCTAAACTAAGCTCAGGAGTTGTAATTTTAGCCTAAAGGATTGAACCTTTTAACAATTAATCTTTTTTTTAGATTTATTTAAAAAATCTAATATTGCCACATATTGACTAGCCAAATTTCCTATTTACCTTTTTACTGCCACGCCTACACCAAATTAACCAAACTTATGCTCTGGGTATTTGTTATATATACAAATAATTTAATTATGTTCCCGTTGATCGATTTGAGCTCATATTTCTTTAATTAACTATATATCCAACCCTACATCAATTTTATAACAAAATCATAATATTTTAAAAGAAATTGATCATTAAAAAAAATATTAAAATATGTTGATCTCATAAACCTTAATGTAACATTGAACTATCCTAATATCTATATGCATTTACGTATTTTGACTATTGAAAACTGCCGAAATTTTTATTTCATCAAAAGTCTCAGGAATATTACATTTTTATTTCAATGTGAAAGAAACGACCCCCAGAAAAACTATATTAATACATTAAACCTTAATTAATGTATTATAATTCATATTAAAATTATTTTATCTTAAAATTCTAATAATTAATGATTGATGTCCAATAATAATTTATATTTCATAAATTAAAACAATTAATTAATTAATTTAATAATAAACAGCGGAGGATTCGTTTATTAATTATCCTAATACAAAATACAAGCACCTACAATATATTGTACACAGTGTACGACATTTGTGTAACAATAAACAGTAATTAAAATAAGCAAAAGCTTCGTTTAAGCAATATAATAATAAAGAGGCGCGCTGTTTATTGAAACTAAAAAAGAACAGATATTAAAAAATATATATATGTTTACAACCACAAATATATAACGACACTTCATAATCTTTTTTTTCCGAATTGTCATTTGGTTATATTTTCTTATTGATTCCTTCAAATTTATTTAAATTAGTTGATGCAATCCATAATTCTACCTTTTCATATGTATTATAAGTTCTTATCAAATTTCAATATAAAAATACCCTAACTAATTTTTAGATAATTAATAAAGAGTAGTGATTTGGGATTGTGAAAAGACAATGTTAACAATAAAACACATATTTTAAAGAATCTCTGTACATTTTTAGTTTCAATAATTATTATCAAGTCTCTTTATTTTAACAATTAAAAGATTTTTATTTTTTATTGTAAAGTGCCACCAACCAATGGTGTAATATATTCTTAATAAAATACGTAATCTCTTGAATGCTCTATAAGGTGAGAAAGTGAAGGTTCGGGCTAGCTCAATGTCTATTTGGTTAAACAACAAACAATCTGATTCAGGTTCTTTATTTTCTATTGTCACATAGATAAGTGCGTTTAATTTATTGATAATATTAAAAAAATTCTCATAAATATTTGTAGTTGTATCAAATATATAGAGATTTGAGTTATAAGTGGAAATAATGAAACAACATAATATTTTTTTATTTAATAATTATTTTTTAGAGTTCTCAAGATGGTTATTGTTTATACACGCCCATCTATAGCAATACAATAAGACATATTTTGTATAATATATCCAAAATTGTATACATATATTAATGGATTTTTTTACGTAGGTGTATTCATATTGTTCTACACATGATGCGCTTTATTGTCGTAAATAATGTAACTGAATAAAATGTATGAAATTTTTGTAAAAAACGAATTGAATTTTTCTGAGAAGTCATTGTAATATAGTTAATTCACTGGCTGGCCCGCTGTAAATGATATGTAAAACAAATAATACATGCTTTTATCTACTTCGTCTAGTTTTATATTTTATCATGTAATGTAGCATTGCAAAACATTTTAATAGAGTATTATAAGATAGATGGAGCAGTATCAAACTATAATTACTTCCTTCTAAAAAGCTCTACTTTTGTATGTATAATACACTGTGAAGAGTTAACTTTAGGAACAAATATCAAAAATAAGACAATCAGAATTATCGGAAGATGTAATTTATTCTTGTAATTAGTGAAATTTAATAATCGTATTATTTTTAAATTTGCAATTGATATAATCGTTATTTATAAATACATTTAATATTATTATTGCTCAACAATAACATTAAGTTAAACTTGTGCTTAGACTAATTTACTTATTAAATATTCAATTACATTATATATACAATATTCACGTGTTATAATTTTCCTTTTGTTTTCCATCTATTGCATACATGCATGAGAAGTTGTTCAGAATGCGTATGAAAAGAAATGTAACCCAATTTTATAGAAGATTAGCTGTGTAGTGCAAATTTCTTATTATATGCATATCATTTACAAAAATTACAAGAATAGTTTTCCTATAAAATGTTCCTTACTATTCTCTCACAAACATAGACTGTTCGCTCTAGTTATTTACGATATATGTTGTATTTGACAGTATAGCTTGCATACATGTTAAGTTTGGTTACTGATCCAATTACAAAAGGTAAAATTTAACCTTTTGTAGTATTGAAGCGTAGTTTTAAATTATAATTGAATTATTATTGAATTTGCCTGCAGTGTATAAATCTAGAGTTTGAGTATAGTAGACGTATTAAATTCTTTATGACGGTATCACACACTCCTCAGTAGTATATATTTCAACGATTAGAAAATTGTTTCCATTCGAATAATAAAAGAGAAATAAACTATAATACTTTGAAATAGTTTACATACGCATAAATGTAAATTGTTAATATATTTTAGTACAATAAACTGATCATGCATACGGAACGAATAAAACTTATTATACATATAGTATTTTATAAAAAAAATGCAATTTGACCTTTTCAACTATTTGATTTCTTATTTCGGTTGACAAGAAAACACATTAATATTTATGTTGATTATTACCTGTGAATATTTTAAATGATAGAGATAAACTTTGGTTTGACCTATATTTTTATACTTTTATTTGAATACATATCTATACCGGTGTGTAATATGTGTAAAGTACCGAATTACCGTGCAGCCTTTTGCGCATCCCATAACAAACAACTAATCCAGTGGATTGTAAAAAAGTGTGTAAACGTACTATATCGTGTAAAATCTCATGAGAAAATTAAATGTTATAAATGATCTAGCAATATGTAAATGGAGATATAAATGAAGGTATGCAACGTAATAGTATGTAACCATTCGCACGGAGACTATTTCCATTTTCTACATTTGTCCACCATAAGAGGACGCTTTGTCTGAAATTATTTCATATACAATATATTAAATTATATTAATAATAAAATATATATCTGAAAAATATTATACAGAAAATAAGAAATGTAATGATACAATGAGAAACGAAAAAGATATGTATATACTAAATGATATTTGCGTATTATATGTTATGTTATACCATGTTTACCACAAAATCCACAATTGCTTTTAATTTTATCACAAGTTTTACCTTCCACTAAATGTTATTAAATTATTTAAATGTTCCATTTTTCTTTTCTCTCCTTCCATTGTGTGAATTAATCCGTGACCAGGCTGCATATTTTATTCAAAAATATTGATTGTATATTTTTTAATATTATACTTGTTGCGGTAGGGGGAGGTGCATACTTAATATTTCAAATATCTATAAATAGTATCCACTCTAAAAAATAGTATGGATAAATGTAGTTTAATAGACAATCTCTGACCGCAAAAGATGGAAGTGGTTGCTATATTATTTTTTCCCCATTTTTACGTTTTATGTATAATATTATATACGTAGAACTAAGAATGATGCAGAATATACTAATATATTTGTCTTTTTCAAAAAGTATTGGAGGAATGCTACTCTACATTTTCTTGTTTTAAATTTAAATTGCAAAAAGTTATATATGTTTCTTGTAAATAATATATTTTTTAACATTTTAATTACATTTTAATGACTAAAATAGTGAATAATGAAAAAATGTGTAAAATAATGAAAAAATATTTTGCAAAAATATTTATAATTGATTAACACCTCCGCTCGTTCTCTTATTTGTCTATTATTACTAAAGTAGATCGATCGCCCTGGGTGAAATGAATACTTATGCAGACAGTCTATAATGCAAACAGCTTGAGTTCAAATTATGGTTGTGCTAACCTAAGTGAGGTTTATAGGATTTACGCACTAGCCCCAAATGTACCGATTTTGTCCCGAGCTTTTTGATCATTTTTTTTAAATTCCAAAAATGTATAAAACTTTGATACCCAAATGGGTATTAATTTAAGTATTTTTTAATTTTAAATCAAAAGATTTAACATAATGTGCCTTCGGCACTGTAGGTGATTCTATCCTTCTGCATCCGTCCCGATTGTATGAGGCCATCACAACTCAATCCACCATTTATTTAAAATGATAGTTTGAAGTAAACTCTCAAATAAATCAATCGAAAGGTTAATTTCAATGGAACTCGTTTATAATTTATTGTCAGCAATCGCGTTTGCTTTTTATTTATTATATATATATATAGCATGTAGACAATAAGCTTAAACGTTTTCTAAATTCTAATTCTTTTCTTTATATATAGATGCAAGCTTTCCTTATGTATTACTTGATTTAGTTGGGAAACCTCTCTTCCATGTTCCAGATGACGAAATCATTTTGTTTCGCATTATGATATTTTCCTAACCTAATCTCGAACACCGCTTTGTATGAGTAAACAGATATATTTTTATCTAGCATTAAATTTTAATTACAGTAACAATACGGGGTTAACGGGTTACAAGATGGAATTGATTGGATACGAAGCTTTTGTTGTATTAACTAAGCGCAAAATGTTACCTATGTGATAAACAATGCAATAATGAAAAATACGGCTAAATAATTTTTTGTTGAAAATGTTATTAAGATTTTTAAGGACTATAGTTTTATTTTAAAATTTAACAACTAATATTTTATGATATATATATGTCTGTGTTATTTATCTCTACAGATGTTTCACTCCATCCTAAAAATCCTAACTATATAAATTAAAATTTTACGAAACTATTAAAACAGTGGAAATGAGGCGCATTATTATATGGATAAAACATACATATTTAATATCTAATATAAAATTGGCAATTTCCGTCTCAATCAACTGCAAACCTGCCCAGAATTTTCAGGGAGGGATTCCAATTTTAACCCTCCCCCACTCCTCTCTCCCTCTTTTCCTCCCCCTTCCCCTTCTTTTTTTCTCTTTTTCCAACACCGTCCCCCTGGCATTGCCAAAGAGAGGAGTCGAAATACTCAACAACATATATCTCAGTCGACTATATAAGTGATAATTCTGAAAATCACGTCTTTTTTGACGCTTTCTTATTAATATTCACACTCTTCATTATGGTATTTGTAGTATACAAATTAGTATAAAGGAATGTTTTTTAATGTTTAGTATTTAAAAAAGTTATCTATTGTACCTCGCTTTATTTTTTCAAATATATATGATCAGATGAGAACAAATACACTGTTAAGTACTAAAATAGTTTCCGCCATATCTGCATGCATCAATTTATCAACTGCTTAACGTTGCAACAGTTCATTCTTTTAGAAAGTTACTTATAATATATAATATATATATATATTAATAAAGTAAAGGTATTCGTTTAGTTGTAAAAGATAGTATACTGGTTATTTCTATTATATATTTTTTCCTTTTATAGTATTTTAAGTTGACATCGCTTAAATTGATTCAGATAAATGAAGCTTCATAATATTCTGTTATAGGTATCTTCATAATATTTCCTAAACATAGTTTTTTTATAATTAAAGTTTATACGAAAATATATTCACGACTTTTGCAAATACAATGAAGATTGAATAAATAATTATGTGATTTATATAAATGTTTCATGTTTATTGTAAATGGCTATATGTAATATTTTTTGTTTATATCGTTATTTATTATTAAAACTAATACGAGATACAATAAACGTTTCTTCATATCAATTAAATAATAGTTTAACTTTTTATTTAGCTAATCAAATTTTATGCGATTTATTTCATATTTAATTTAATTATTTTATTAACATTTTTATTCGAGTTTCCGTTGTATTTTCAAATGTTTGTGCTTGTGATTTTAGATATATTAAAAAGTAATATCATTGAAAAACTTAACAAAGTTATGTCAATCAGTAACTTGTCTATTACATCTACTGTATCTGATGTTTAAAAAACTAACTTGATATCTTTTTAATGCTGTTGAAAAAGTATCCCTTTGATTTTTCATTGAATTATTACACTTATTTTCTAGTGGTTTATACTTTAATTTTTACTTTTGTTAATACTTTTAATTTTAATTGAAGCTTGCATGAGCTTTAAAATTATCAAAACTGTATGAACATAATTATTGTAAATAAATGTTTAAATATATGCCAAAAAGGTGTCAATTTTATTTTAGTTTTAAAGATTATTTATAGTTTTATTTTAGTTTTAATAATTTAATAGGTTTGTATCTTTAGCAATATTTATGTTTAAAAATATTTTTTAAATATATTTAAGCCGAATACTTATTTAGAGGAATAATTTAAAGTTATTTTTTAAGTTCATTAAGTTAATCTTTCTTGAATGTGGTCTTTATTAAATAAGGTTTAATAACATTTGGACACTACACATGTGCATGACGTATTTTTTTATTAAAAATATGTTTGATAAGCGATCCCTGTTTCTTTAAATATAACTATATTAAAATTGAGAATTTATCAAAAATAAAGCTTTCATGTTATAATGACACAATTGTTGTCATCTGAACTAATTACTATAATTGTCCAGCTGCAAACCCTCTTACAATTAATTATGTTTCAGAAGTATGGAATTAAGACAACGCAGTTTGGTTTATTGGCCTTAATTTTTTGCAACACCATCACACATACGTCTATTAGAACATCGACCACCGTGGCAACTGGCAAGAGTTTCATGCATTGTCATTCTGATTGTTTGTTTTTTTATTTAGCTTCTTTACGGGAAAGTATGGATAGATAACATAGAGACAAAATATAAGGTTATAAGATAAGAATGAAACGTTGGCTTTTAAAGGGAAGAAAAGATACCTACTTACTTCAATACTTTTTACCTCCTAAACCAGGTGTTCAGGATTTTCTTGGGATCAAGTAAAAATATGTCATTTATTTGGTTTGTTCATATAGGTGAGAATTCTTTTTGAGGTTTAATCAAGTGTTGAGATTTTTGTCTTTGTTCTTCGTGTTATGCACAACATAGCGGCTTATAAATTTGATCAAGGTGAATCTATAGTCTCCAAGAGTATACTGTTCTTGTTTGAAAGCTTTGTAGAACACCATTTTTTGTAATCTTAGATGCAGCCTATATGGTTTAAAAAACCTATGATAATCTGCTATATAGTTAAAAGTAAATCCCAAGAGAAATGTTTAATGTTAATATTTCATGTCACTAAAATATGAATGTATGGCACATAATTTGAATAAAGGGGACAGTGATATGCATCTTATAGTCTATATAGTTATATTATGCTTTAACGGTTGGTTGCAACATTTTAAATCAATATTTTAACTATCTGTATGTGTGTTTTACTAAATACAAGTTTGGATAACCATCAAAAATATATTTAATAATTAATAATAACTTATTTACTTATGTATTAAAATATTATATTTAATTATAAATAGTTTTATGTATTTATCATTATGAATATTCATGCATTTATTTGTTGCCTTTAGATATTTATTTGCGTTTAGATTATTTTTTTTTAATTTGTAAACAAGGAATTTAGAATGTTTTCTGAATATTGTTATACTTATATAATCTTATAGCAATTACAAAGTATTAATTATAAAATCCGTGGCTATAATATAATATTCAACAGTATGCGTACAAATTGAAATATATAGAATTTTTTTTAAATTATGTTAGATTTTATTGTAGTGTCTCATGTGTTATTTTTTCCATTTTGTAAAAGGAGGTTTCAAAAATGAGCAGTAAAAATTCATAGAAAGAAAAGTTATGTTGATTTTGACTTTCGCAAATCTGGTTTTGCGAAGGCTTTGATGCGGAAGTATTATTAATTATTTTGACGAATGTAAATTGTTATGTTATGCTAAAATGTGGTAAGTAAGGATTATAGATCAAATCATTGAATTGGCGGATGGTTTCAGAGAGGTTTCGTATAATAGTAACCACGTAATAGAATAAAAAAATGAGTAAATAAACTATTCTCTGTAAAATTATCCTCTATAAAATAATAAAAAAATTACATCCAAATAAGATTAATTGAGTGAAACGTTCAAAATATATTTCTGCTTCAGTTAATCATTTTTTAATGATAGGTAAAGGTGAAACCGAAACAAATATCTTTCAGTTTCGTTTTTACTTCATCATTTTATTAATTTGTCAACATGAAGCAGAATTAGCCTATATTGGAAACGTATTGGATATTTACTATTATTAAAGTATAGCATTTTGCAATCTCGTTACCGCGAACTGCATCCAACTTACCAGGAGCAAACAATACGTTACCGGATAGTTAAAATTAAAGCATAAATTTCCCAAAAGTAATATTCAGTTTACCACTTATCAATTAGAATACCAAATTGTGCAATCTGTTACCAAATTACAAATTTTGTTAGCAAAAGCAATAATCATAAAACAAGATTTGTATTCAACATGCAAGAAAAAATGATTATCAATCACATTACCAAAACTATCTAACAATTTAACAAATACTGTAATCATTATAACAAAAATTTTAATAAAAGTCATAAAAATATTGTTATAAAACTTCTTCAGCCATCAATATCTTGTCTTGCCAAACTCTGTGGAATGAAACGATTGACTCGCAGACACCAGTTTGTGCACTTAGGTTGAGAAATTTCATTGATAGCTTCATTTCCGAGTGTCATCAGAATTCTTGAACGCAACTGTTCTTGTGTTAAACCTTGAGCAACTCGTTGATTGTTGGCATCGATAATTTCATCCCATATAGCTCTCGTGGTCAATTGTCTACTGTCTGATAGCTGCTTTAAAACAGCTGTTGGCTTGTTCCACCGGGTTTAAAAAAAACTGTAGGGGGATAGGGTACGAATAAAAACAATCTTCATGCTCAGGTGGTATAGTAGTGTTGATGTGCGGTCTTGCTCCATCATGTACAATAACTACCGGACATGGAAGCGCGGAGCAGCTTCGACATTGATCAGGTGGTCAATAAATATTTGGTACCTATTATGATCCAGTGCTTGCTGCTGAAGATCGAAGTATATTAATCCAACATCAGCATTGATTGCCAGTATAATGTTTATATTCCTGCCCCTAGCTTCAATAACCTGCCGAACTCTTTCGCCTATAGGAGCTCTCCATTGATTCCTCCTTGTGTATACATTGAAGCCAAATTCATCAAAGTACACTATGCTGACATTCACTGGTAAGTGAGTAAACCATGTGGCGTATTAAAATAGTGGTTCTTTGCTTGCTGAAATATTGCGTCTAAAAGGGATGTCCGCATCTTTTCCAGCAATATTTACAGAGATGAGTTGATTGTGAAGATGCCGATGAATTGTCGTGACATGCACTGGAGGCTTATCTGGCAACATTCTTCTCTTTTGATCGTTTATTCTTGCCAAAGTAGTGAACGGCTCCTCTCTATATAGCGATGAACAAAATTGTTTCAAGCATTTCGTCATCAACTCTTACATGTAGCTGTCCTCCCTGGTTCTTTCCCTCAACTCTCCTTCTATTAGCCAGACCCGTACGATGCTTCTCGCCGTATCTCTATTGATATTCAGGTGGTCCGCTAACAGTAGATGATCCTCTCTGTTTTCAAAACAGTTCACTATTCTTTGCTGTCGATCTTCATTGTTGACTTGCCGACGACGTGGTCTTTCCTGGTCCATTTCTTTGTTGAAAAATGAATATTCGTAATTCATTTCAATATATATATTGTATAGTGTAAAATGATTACATAATTTGTTAAGCAGACACCTCACTACGTTATAATGAATACAGTTTGCATGCTAAATCACTCATTTTGTTACGTAATAAGTAAAAATGGTTATTAGAATGCATATAATGGTAAGAACGAAATATATTGTAATCTGAATTATCAGTTTATTCAAATCAATGTCATATTTGGTAAACACGTCTTCTCAACACTACTATCGGCAAGTTGGATGCAGTTCGTGGTGACGAGATTGCAAAATGCTATATAATTTTGTATTTTATCATTTCAATCATATAATCTTTTAACTTTTCACTGTCTATGTTTGTAAACCTAAAACATCTATAGCTTGACCAAATTGAGATATTAACAACTCTTAGTCAAACTTTTCCTTGTTTTAAGTATAGTGCGTGGATGTATTTCCTTACAATAAGATCATCCAAAAGCGTGTCCATAATCGGATGTCAAAATGGCGGAAATATGAGATGATTATGAGTGACGTGGAAATGAATGGTCACCATTTTTCTTGGGATTTATTCCCAATTCTTTTATATTTTTAGTAGGCTTTGTGTATATATGTATATTATATATATATTATACATCAGATAGTAAACAGATAGTATACATCAGAGGCATAATAAAAATTCGGCGACCTAATTTTCTCAACAGCCAGTTTAAAAAAGTTTAGGATGTTGGTATATTTATCGATATGTAAATACAGTAGACAGGTAACACATTTCAAGTAATGTTGAATAACATACAATAATTTTATATTTATAAAAGGAAATTGTTTAATGCTCCACTTTATTTATTCATTTAAAATATGTGACGGTTTTGGCAAATGAGATTGAATTTAATAAAATATTAAAACCTTTCTCGTTCATATTGAAATCGTTTTTAATTAAATGTAAATTTGTAATCTTATAATTTACGTGGATCATGTTAATATGTGCAAACGTTTTTTAATGTAAAGAGTAACCAATATATAATTAAATACTGATCTCAATATTCATGTGCAAAATGCTGAGATAATTTGTCATCTTGCATATTGAAAAGAAATTGTAAATTACATGGTTTATATGTTTTATTTTATGTGAAACACTAATCGATTTTTTTATGGCTATGACCTTCCTTTCCAAAAGGAACCATTCTACATTGACATTTCCTGTATAACTTTGGATACCTGTAATATTAATGAATTTGATCATCTTTTGTCCGGACAATTTACGGATAAAAATATCAAAATTGTTTCAAATATATATATATATATCAAATACTTAAATGCTACTTACTAAATTGAATACGTATAAGGTCTAAAATACTTCAAAATTAATGAAAAACAAGTATGCCTAATATATATTAAATTGCACCTAAACTAATTTTTTCAATATGGGTTTAAAAAATAAACTATTTACAAACTATTTAAAAAAATTGTTTTCTTTATTTTTAAGCTTGAGAAATAAAATATATACTTTTCTCGCAAGACATCATCAGTAATAAAAACGAAATTGCGCATAGTTTGTCGCAATTTTTTAGAAATTGGACAAAAGGAAGTTCTTCAAAGTAACAAAAATAAACTAAACAAAGCACTAATAAAAAGATATAACACGTTAGCATATATCTAGAAACCATAAATTCAAACACTATGAGTTAACATATATCTAGAAACCATAAATTCAAACACTATGAGTTAGCATATATCTAGAAACCATAAATTCAAACACTATGAGTTAGCATATATCTAGAAACCATAAATTCAAATACTATGAGTGAGTGACATTTTTATGTCTAATTCTATATTTAAAATATAAATATCGACTAACGAAAAAATATATAATTTGTTTAAAATTTTATAATATCAAAAAAAGTACTTTTTGGAAAACCATATTACAATATGTAGTACATAACTTTAAAAAATAATAATTTTTAGATTTAATAAGTGTTATACAACTTCATACATTTAAAACATTGTTGTACAATTCAGTGTAAAAAAATCAGTTAATCAATTAATTGCATTGTTAGTCATTTGAGATTTTTTTTAAATTCTATTTGATATACATTTAAATCATGTTTGAAATCGTAAACCCTAATCAACGCCGTAAATACGTCCAAGTTTTAGAACAGTCGGAGTTCAATTGTGTTAAATAGAAAAACTCGTTGTTAAAAATGTTAAATATAAACGATTGAAATATATAAGAGAAAGATCTACTTTGACATGATAAAAATTGAGATCTTTAATTTTCAAAAGATTTAAAATACTCATACAACATTAACAATATTAAAAACTGTACCATAATTATGTAATGTGTAATATTAATAATTTTATAATTAATAAATATAATTAATTAATTATAAATTATATCAAATTTTATACAGATAGAGACACACAATACAACAGCATAAACCCAAATTGTGCATATAAAGCAATATGAGACATTAATCTATATTACACACACGCTTATTTCTCTTGATAGCATTTTAAACAATTAACAATGTTGTCTAAGAAACAGAAAATGTTATCATCTTTTGAACTGTAAAGATTAGTCTTTACATAACATATGTAATATGTAATATAGTAATCGCATAGAGTGTTTGTCATATACCATTCAGTGAGATAAGAGAATGTACGATACACAAATACTTTCTATCAGTTAAACTTTTGTATAGGTGACGTTGCGGTAAATGGTACAATGAACTGAGTCCAGTGAGCCATGTTCAGCTATATATGCACTCTCGGACTTATGCCATTGACATGTTATACGTCTCTTGCGCTCATATCTATAATTATATATTAATTTCATATTAAGTTATGCCATCATCTCCTCCTAATACTATGTGAGCATAATCGTCATTCATATTAAAAGTATAAACGAATTCACCGTTATAATATAGTGTGGATATTTTTTTCAAGTTGTAAAAATAATGTGATTATTTGTTTAAGTTGTCTGTCAAATGTAAATTTTAATATAAATTTGGTAAAATTAGATATTGAATTTTAGCATTTTATTCAGTCCATTTTTAACCAATATTAATCATGTTCTTCTATAAGATTGCGTATTATATGTTTAAATATCCACCTAACTCAAACATTAAACAGATATGTATGGGTCTTTTGATTTATAATTATAGAATTACGCCTGCAGATATGACTTCCTGTTGATTAAAATATCTTGTTCATCTTCACGCTGTCGTTATAAGTTTAAATCGTGCGATATTTTCGATGATCATTCATGCCTTATTTATTATCCTAATTAACGCAATCATTTTGTATTTGTTGTAGTTAGTTATCTTTTGATGGTTTCAATAATATATATATATGCATAACCATTATTCATTTATAAAGTTAACGTTTCACTTAAACCGACTTAAAAGAGCTTATATGTACACTTTTTAATGTGGGAAATATTTGTAATAATTATTATATGTATATAAATTATTTTATTTAGAACATACTGAAAACACCAAGCCACTCACAACATAAAACATCATTAAGGGAAGTAAAAAATATTAATCCAAAATGCGCTAAATGAAATGTGTACAATAATAATTAAGAGAAGAAAATAACTATAAGAGATATACTATTGAACGCAATAAAATTAGTGACGCTTCAAATATCGTTTTTCTCTTTGAGCAAGATTTGCAAGATTGCTTGAGGAGGTCAACCAAGTTGTTGTAATCAACTACATTTTTCTTAAAGGATGTAGACATAACATAATTATGCTTTTTTAAGCGTTTGAAGGTGGGCAGCATTCCCTAACTCCGGATATGAAAAGTTGGCGATAAAGATTTTTCAAAATATACTGTGTTGTACCCTGTAGTATGACAATTTCCAAACCTCGTTAATCTGTAACTACGAATTTGCTGGCTATAAAATTATATAATTTGAGAAATATATATAAATGGATTCAGTCACATTTATGCATTGCATAACAACTAGCAACAACTATATTGTTCTTAATAATCGGCAGACTTCCTGGCGATTTGTTGATCTAATATACAGTGAACACATATCTGGACTTATATATCTCAACTTTTATTAGTTCTATATTTTGAACGAATTATATATTGGAAAAAAAATCTTATATATATTTATTTATTTAACCAAATTGGTATATTTTTTTATATATACCCATAATCATTGTATAATAAGAATATACCCAAATGGATATACAAAAATGTAATAACAATTTTTCTAATATAAACAATTTATAGTTGGTTACATCTATTGTATATTTAAATACAGACCAACCTACAATTATATGCCTAAGTCTTAGGTATTGAATCATGATATAAAATTAAAACAAAAAATAGGTCACCGCCGTTAGCGTTGTCATTGTGTATAAAACTGATCACAACATGATAAGTTCCCCAAAATTTATTGGTTAACTGGCATATCTAACTATATAAAACTATCTAACATCTGTCTTGTATATTGATATTTTCAATATCGTACAGTCCACACTAACAAATAGATATAATAATAATGTCCAATAATTTTAGTTATCGGTAATAATAAGTTAATAATGGACAACAGTAATTTCGATTATTGAATAAATATTTGTAATTGTTACGCTATTAAACCAAATTTTAAAACCATTCGAAATGATTATATTTAATTAATACATTATATAATACAAGTAAAAGATTGTGTTCATATAACAAAATTTAAATAAATAGTCTAAATTCTCTATCTAATAACTACGTAATAATAAAAAAATTCTACAGATATCTGTCATTTAGAGAAAGCTTAATGTTCAATTTTTACAATTCTAATTAGTAGTTATAATAGTATATTTTTTAAAAAGCAATGAAAAACTATTGTTCGAAATTATCATTAACTGTTAAGGAGAAAGTCCAGACTATAAAACGTTGTAGTATTGAAAATGTGACAACATTTTTTAAAAGATGTTCACTTTTATTATTTGAATATGTTCAACATTATATTTTTGAAGCATTTATATACATATATAACACAATAAGTCATTTTTTAAATTCATTTATTGAACTTATTTAATAAATAAAACATGAATATGGGATTACAATTTATAAACGTTATGCCATAAAATCCGCAAGCTAATTATAGTCACTGAATCTAAATTTAATGGAGTTTATCGTGGTTTTTGGAAAAGTTCAAAAGTCCTAAAAAAATCGAATAGTCTGTCTCTGAAAGGTTAAACAGTGCTTTTATAACGTGGCATTTGAATGGTTCTATATGACCAGTGGCTGCAATCGCAGCATTTTTTAATAATGTTTGCGTCCAGAAATTATGACAAATAATGTATATTTGCCTATTTATAAATATTAAATGGAATAAATATGTCTACTTTAATGCGATTACAATATATGAACAAAACCAAACAATTCCATCTAAACTCATTTGTGTTCCTTTCTCTTGGCTATATGTTCTGCTTTATTTTTCGTCTGAGTCAGGAAATCCAAGCAACTCCGTGTTCACTATAATACCTTATCGTTAATTATAGGTTAGGCTAGCCTTCGATTGTGTTTATGCTCCTCATAACTTAACCAATACTTGTGAAATTGTGGTCATTTAGAAAACCTTATTATAGCTATAGCAGTAAATTATAGAACCGGTAATGGTTCGAGTCGCCCCTATCTCTCTCGCATAATCCCATTTTAATCATTTTATATAACTGCTCGTTTGTTAAAGCGATTTCATTAGCCAATAGGGGTCATTTTAGAGTAGGCTATTTATTACACCTGATTACACCTAATTACAATATATATGTTACGTGAGCGCGTAAAGAATATTTAGTGTTTTGTTAATGTCAATAGGCTACATATATGGCGAAAATTGACCCATCATTTTCTGATCTACCATCAGCATGATGGTAAAACTCAGACTAACATATCAACTTGTCATTTTGCGAATCAATTTGTCCAATTCAGTTATTGTGATATAGCAAGATATTTTTTATCTTTTTAGCTTACTATAAATGGACTAAATTAATCTTAATCTATTTTAACAATCTTATTAATTATTGAATGCAGCAGCTGTGTTAAAAAAGAATATAGTCTAATAAAGTATACAAATTACAGAAAATATGTGGTTTTAAAAAATTTTTATTCAAACAATTTAATTAATCTTAGAAATTTGTTCACATTCTATTATTTACATTAAATTTGTTTCATTATAAACTTAAATCCAAATATTAAAGTTAATAATATTGTAAAATAAATGTACATTGTATACCATTTTTTTATAATGAAAGTAAACAGAATCGGATACACATACACACAAACGTGTATATAAACACAATTAATGCAGTGTACTATTTTAAAGAAACGTTGACTATTATTTTTCTTTATTTCATTATTCAAAGTATATAGTTCTTATTTAACCTTTTTATAACTGCGAAAGGGAATATTAAGATTAATTTTATTAAACTGAAAAATATTCTAATGCTCTGAAACGCTACAATGATTACCTCTTATATATGAGTAGAAAATCATTTTAGAAAATACTTTGATATATATTTAATTATTCCAGTAAATGCGGCATCTTTGTATAAACGAAGTAATATATTTTGTTTGGGACAAAAAAGTTACTTTTAAGTGTGTTTTTAATAAACCCTCATTACTGTGAAACATTGTTGAGTTATGCGGAAGTTAATGGCCTCTTCATACGTATAATTTTGTGGCGTCTATGAATATTATAAAGATTCTGAGTTATTTGCTATTTTAATATAAGGAAGAATTACATACTAACTTGTTTGTCATTATTTAATTAAGATCATTTTGATTATAAATAAAGTATACGGTTAACAAATTATTTATTGTGGCGTAGATAAAGTAACTTTATTTTAATTTAAATAAAGTAGTGCGTTATAAAATGTATGTTGTATCGTATATACGTTACTTAACTGATAATTTATTTTAATAGCTTATAGCATATAAATGTAAGTATTTATTTAATAGTATACGCTATTTTCTGTTTAATTTGTCGATTCTAATTCTAATTTTTAATAATTCGTTATATGTAAGTATATGTATGTGTATGATATTGTGAATTCACGTGTTTTTCATAGACCTTTTCCTAGAAAAGTAATCATATAACACTTTAAATGAAAAATAAATAATGATAAACATCGTGACAAAAGATTTCAAAAACTCACTGTTTGTATTATAAAGAGGGTGGTCTCATCTTGACATTGTTGAGTTTATTCAACATTTAACTTAAATAATTAGTGTGCTCAATTTAAATCTTAGCTGTCTAAAATGTATAAATGACTTTATCACAGATAAAATATTTTTGATTGCACTATGTCTATAGCAATAAAAGATTTAGACAACTGTATTCATTTCATTCAAATGATAATAATTACATTTATATAATAGTATTTTTTTGTGTTTTTTTGTGTTTTTTTGTTATACGATTAGTAGGCGTCAAAACAAAAAAAAATTACTATATTCAAAAATTGGTTTATAATCAGAAATTAATAAATGTATAAAATGAGCACTAACTGTAAAATTATCCATTTCATTAACTATAAAATTGAATAAAAAATATGCTAATCTCTATTAGCTTTTTTATAATTAAGATTAATTTATTAATTAATTCATCTTTATTATAAAGAGAGTGTTTGTTGTATTTAAATATTTTTTATTTCATTGTACTTTTAATACGATACTTTAATTTATTTAAAATGACCAATTATGATTCACTAATATCAACGCAAAGAAGTTTAAAATTAATTGACGAATGTTAAAAATTTTCAGAATGAGATATTTGTTGTGCTATATATGCGATATAGAAAATTGAAAAATTTTACCTGAGCATAAAATAATTAATCGGTAACATAACATATTCTGAGGTAACTCACTTTTTGTCGAAAATTACTTTTTGAACTTATAGATATATATACTAAGCATGGTGATATCTAAACTGTGTAAAAATATTAGCACTAAAGTCAAAATTATATGAAATAATACAATGATGCATCTCAAATTCCGCCTTGCAACCCTTCACAATACTTATGATTTTATGTACATATATAGTAGAAATTAAATATTAGAAATAATCCTTTTGCTTTGATCAATTGAGCTGAAATTTGGTAAATAATAACAAAAAATATTATAACAAATATTAAATAAGATTATAAAATAAAATTGTATATTTTATTTATATATTTTTTTAGTATATTTTTTATTTATATATTTAAATTTTATATATATAAAATTATTAATAAAATTATAAAAATTAAATATTAATTAAAAAATATAATAACAAAAAAATTAATTATCGATTTGTTGATGGTTACTTTTTAATATGAAAAATAAACGTGTTTAACCTCGAAATTGTGGAAAAGTTGTTTGTTATAGCCCAAACAAGCAATAAAATTCTACATCTTTTTCAGGTTATTGCTTGTTTTTTGGTCAGTGTTTTAGGTCTATGGTGACGTCATATAGTGACGACACTTGTAAATTCAATAATGAATAATAATTTTGGCACCACATTACAATGTTATAGAGATAATTATGAATTATTACGTATCGGTAAGTTTTGCATCGATTTGAACAATAGAAAATGCAATAATAGTGGACCATTATGATATGGCCAGATTATACTGATATTATAGAATATAAATGCACATTTACTTGAGTCAGTTTACACTATTGAGAGTCACTATTCCGCACAGTGACGCATATTGATATGCATTATTATTTTTAGTTGTTATCGGATGTGTTTGACAGTTGTTATATACAAAATAGTATACACACGTTTGTTGATAAGTACATAAAAAGTTAATGATAAGCATTAAAAACTATCCTTTGCAGAAACGGATTATATTGTATAAACGCTACATTCTTTGAAGTCAGCCATGGACAATCACAATGCAATTCGATCCGTATGATTTGGAAACACTTTTAACTAATACGGGTGGATAGCTTTTTTATTAATTGAATTCTTTTTAAGTAACATGTACCGTTTATCAGTATTTTAGAGTTTTATTTTATAATTCGAATATGTTAATTCCTTATGACGAATCTTTCTGGGATATTGAACAAAATTATAGACATTATAATCTTGACGTCTCCAATTTTGGGAATTTAAAAAATGTCTCAGTTTTTTCTACTTTCATGTATATGGTAGTTACTTGAAATTTGGAAACATGTTACATATTATGTTATATTAATTTTACTAATGCAATTTGCCATGAATCTTTCACGGGACCTTCGGGATACCTTAACATCTTTCCTGTAGTAGGTACTTCAGGAAAATTGACACCGATAAGATTTTTAAGTAGGAAATCTTTTACATATTATGGTTAAATCAGTTTTGCAAAACGGTTGAAAACAGTTTTGAAAAACGTCTCGACCATCCGTGGTTGTTTATCAAAATGATGAAATACGATATTTAACTGCCTGGAGTGACATCTAAATGTATTTAATTTTCAAATATCATCGGAAATTTTTTTAATATGTATATATACAGATATAAATTAGTACTATGCATCATAATATATTCATTCAACCTTATATAGTCTACCATTTTGGTTGTTTTTAAGGGTTCATTAAAATACTATATTAATTTAAAATGGAAAGTATTTATTTTAAGTTCATTAAGGTATTAAAAATGTTTAAGTCAACATATAGGTATAGATCCACATTTGTCAAACATGTAGAAACCATTTTTATTTTTTTTAAAGTTTTTTCTTTTATTACAGGGTTCCACATACGTTTTCCTGAAATACTTCATTAGAGCCGTCAAGACGTCCTGAAGGTCATATGTATCTATGAAATATTGCAATTTTTGGCAATGATATAAATGTAGAACACAAAAGACTGCATTAGTGCCAAATTTAAAATGTCCACAATATCTGAAAAAAGTCAACCTTTACATAGGGGTTGTTTTTAAAAATCCCCGAAATTGGAGAATTTGACATTAAGACACTCTACAAATTAATTTGAAAATAATTCAAAAAGATGCCATGTAAAGAAATAGTTTTTATGTTTAAAATGTCATGTAAAAACGGTACACTATTTAAATAATTATAATATTATGTAAACTTTGTGTAAAATCCAACCCTTCAATCCCGAATCCATCATGCGTATAGCAAATGTAGATTTCCATGGCGGATTAGTAATACACAATATATCTTTTATAATTAACTCAATCCAAAAACAATTACTCTTACTTTATTTATCCATAAGTGCGAAAATAATATTTTAGGTTATTGAATGCAAATAGAAAATCTTGAAATAAATACCATACAGGTCGGACGCAAGTTAAAACTTTATTAATATAAATTGATATCAAAGCATAGTGACGCAAGCACTTTATACCACAATATTGCACTATGAGAAATTTAACAAAACTAAAATATAATTCTATACAATATATTTGTTTTCTGTAATTATTGTAAATTATTCTAACTTTTCAGAAAAATATTTTGAAAACATTGAAATCTTTAAATAGTTCTCCTGCAAAGTTGTAAAAATGAGTTATGGCAGTATATGCTATGTTCCTGACGAATTGAGCTTGCTTTTGTTTTCATGTGTTGTTATAAAATGTGAATAGGACAGTCTCTTCCCAAGTTAAAATATTGTCCAAACATATATTTCGCTCTCCGTATAGCTAGTGTTCTTGTATGTAATGGATAAAATACACAAAGTTGTTTTATAAGGATGCTATTAAATAAAATGTGGAAGTTTTTTATTGAACACTTATCTTTTACTAAATATTATATAATTACCTTGGTAACAAATTGACTATTGTTATCAAAGGTAGTTCTAGTTTCATGCTATACTGTATATTAGCACTTAAATAATCTGTATTTTATGTTATTTCAGATTATAAGTTTTGACACACACGTGTGACCTTTTATGTGAATTTCTTCATAAAAATCTCTTTTTCTACACTTGGTTTATATATATATATATATTATAATAGAGTAAAGTTGATACTTGATAATATGGTTGCTTTCTGACATCGTTCAAAAGTTAATGTGATAAGAAAAGTTTCACTTCTTCTAGAAGAAAATATAAGAAAATTTAAAACAAAGGTGTGGGGAGGACTAAATAAGGACTATAGGGAGTCTTTCTGTCACTTTGTATACCCCAAATCAATCTTATATTAGTCTGAGTTAAAGTTGAAGAAGTATTCATTTCTGATTTGTAACTTTCTATATGGTTGGCGCGAGATGGACACTTTGTTAACAGTTTAATTCTTTTTATAATTATTAAATATCATTTATAAGATATAAGACGTAAAATGTTGACAAAAAAATTAATTTAAATCCGGCAGAAATAATTGGTTTTCTACATCTTATGTAGTGATAAAATTAAATAAATATTGTGAAATTTCGAAAATATTTTCTATTTAAAAATATGTATTACCCATTTTTATTATTCTAAATTTATTGTTTTAGTTTATTTTAAAAACTGAACATTTCCTTTAATAGTTTTAAAGTTAAAAAACCTACTATGAGAAATTACAGTTGTTGGCAATGATAAATATTACATATTATTTATTTTCAAAACTATTAGTTGGTATATTATGGTACCATTGGTATTGTTAATCAGTTGGAGTGGTGGCTAGGCCGGCCTTAAATGGCCCTTTCATTGAAATTTCTAGCGGGTCTTGTCAAGTACATACTAAATTCGACAAGTATATGCTGATAAGTTCATATCAAGCTTGAAACAGCTCTGTCTCCGTTGTTTTCGAATACAATATATATATATATCAGTATATCTGAAAGGTTTAAATTTTCCATATATTTTAATAGTTAAATTTCATGTTGATAGGTAAAAATTAGGTTACTAGTTGAAAAATATGTTACTATGTAAAAATTATATTATTAGTTAAACATTATTTTATTACTTAAAAATTATGCTATTAGTTTAAAATGATGTTATTATGTACAAATGATACTATTAGTTAAAAATAATGTTATGTATAAATTATGCTATTAGTTAAAAATAATGTTATTAGTTAAAAATAATGTTATTAGTTAAAAATAATGTTATTAGTTGAAAATAATGTTATTAGTTAAAAATAATGTTATTAGTTGAAAATAATGTTATTATAAACAAATTATGTTATTAAATAAAAATTTCGCAGAAAAAAAATTATGCAACGAATAAATGATTACAACAAATATCAATTGAATAGAACTAACTATAATCTTTCTATCAAGTTTTTATAAATATAAATAGAAAATGTAGACATATCAACATTATCAGCAGGTCAATCAAACTGGACTAAATACAAACACTCGAGTTAGCCTTATATTGTGTTATATCCACGGTCAAAAGCTTTACAAATTGAAGAATATGTTTCATTTCATAATAAAATGAGCAGACGATATGGGCGAAACGGTTTTATTATTTCAAAGTTTCTATTAGTATATTATTATCAAAGTATACGGTAGTGTAATTCTAAATATTTTTTCTAAATAACTATGTCCTTTTGTGGTACTTATTCATTAGGGAATAATTTCAAATGCATGATGTTTTCAAAATAGTATCTCGTATGTTATCATTGTAATTAATATTTCCACCAACATCCGATAACGGCTTTTATTTCATTTCATTTCAATTTTTATATCTCACGCTATTATCAGCTAACACTCTTTAATTACTTTTAAGTATATATCACGAAATTAAGTTTACCTTAAACCAAGCCTATAGTATAGACGATTTTTTTCTGCAGTTTATTATATGTATAAAATTATAAGATGCTATTTGACATTTTTTTTATTTCTGGTGTTAAGTTAAAATCCTTCCATATTTTTAGTTTATAAAATTCGGTATATGTTTATCCGAAGAAAGATCATAAAAATGAAAACTATAACATTTTAATTATAATAACCAAATATTTTAAAATGCAATACTATGACAAATGTTTCATTCTAATTATTTTATTTATTTTATTATAGTCAGACTTTCTAACTGATTAAGCAGCTAATATTGCTTTAAAATGAATTTGTTTATTTTTATATTAGATAGATACATGCATATTTATGCTTTTTTTCTTATTTTTCTTTTATTTTTGTGTTTAATCTGTTTTATCATTTATATAAATATAATTAATTTATCATTTTACCTAATTTGTTTTTCATTAATGAGATGAACTCGAAAATATTACTTTGAATTTTAAACGTTTATTTAATTAATTATTGAATCACATATAACTCTGTCTAAAGAAGAGTAAATGTTAGACATAGCGTTATATTCCACTCCTACCAATATAGTAACAAATACACAATTAATAAATAACAAATATTATTTATTTACAAAGAAACTGGCAAAACAAACAAAATATCAAAGTAAGACTGCCAGTCTGTATCAGTTACCATTAATCTATATATGAGACTAATTAAATTATTTTTATAAGCTTATTATATACTAAATACATTTCTTAAAATTTACTATTCAATAAATTAAATATCTTTTTATTTAAAAAATAGTTCTGATGTACATGTAAATATTTGTAAAACTATTAAATATTATTAAATAATATTGTGTCATTCCTAAGAGAACTTCCTGCCGAGTATATTTGGCTATAAAAAGTGGCCCTTTGCATTCTACTAATTAGGATGCTTTCATCAGCATACGTGTATCCATTTCATAAATAATCTCATCATCTCTCTATGCATTGTCTGGTTTAATCCGAATGGCTATAATAACCTTACTTGTCCGATCAGGCACATTATAATATAAAAGCGTGAGTTATTAAGTTATTAGTAGTAGGTTTGAAAAATGTTCTTTATCATAATGTGTTTTTCAAACTAACTAGCATGTGTATTTATTATATAACCTGCATATATCTATATAAGCAATGTTAACTCATGTATAATGTCGAATCTTTGAGCAAGTATATTTGTTATCTAATTATAAATCATAAGTCTACCTATATATAGCTATAAAGGAGGAAATTGGACATTTGACAAGGTCATAAAAAATATTTTGGCGGATCAGATCAGACTTGCAACTATTTTATATTACTTGAAAAGTAGCTAACATAATACAAACAATTTAAAATAATTTTGTTAACCTTTTCAAACGTATTTTTTTAATCCCATTAAACCCGTCGAACATATGTTTCATCTTATAGATTCTCATATTGTCAAATTAACCGACAAAAAGATTTGTGAAATATTTTTTACCATAAATTATTATTGTAATTAAAGGCCCAAACATAGGAAAATTGAATTGATGTTATTTATATATCTATAAATATTTCTAATTAAAAAAAACTTACAGGACAAAAATTTTATTTGTTTGTAGAATTTTTCGGATATAATTTGTCGGACACAACTGGTTCTGCAAATCGTTTTGCAAATTGTGTTTACTAAGGATAAGCAGGCTAAAGATAGATAAAGCAATGCAAGTCAAGGAAAGAATAAAGTAGGTTAAAGTTAGAATGAAACAGGCTAAGGATAGGATGTAACAGTCTAAGGATAGGATGTAACAGTCTAAGGATAGGATGTAACAGTCTAAGGATAGGATGAAGCAGTCTAAGGATAGGATAAAGTAGGCTAACAATAGATTAAACAGATTAAGGTTAAGATAGAGCAGGCTAATGATAGATTAAAGCAGGCTAATGATAGATTAAAGCAGGCTAAGGATAGGATGAAGCAAGCTAAGGATAGGATGAAGCAAGCTAAGGATAGGAGGAAGCAGGCTAAGTATAGAATAAAATAGGATAATATTTCGGTATCATTAAAATTAAAGATAGATCGATGCAATATTACGTTAATTAGATTCATTGAACTCAATGTCGAATTGTTTCATCATCACAATAGCTGTGTTGTGATCTGTCTCAATGGAAAGCTGCTTTGACGAAATGCCGTTTTGCGTAAATCTGAAAAAAATATAGAATACATAGTGCACATTTTTTGCAAATGTACCTATACAATAGCATTGGTGTGTTTCAAAGTTTTTTCCATCTGCGCGAATTCAAGGATTCCATTTAGTAGTGCAAAAAAAATTCTAAATTAAAATACTTAACTTAGTTATCTTATATTCATTTAAAAATCTTCTCTTGTGTTTTATTTAAAGTCACCCAGCTTTATAGCCGTTAAAGATAATAAATAAATAAGTAATATGTAGGAAATATGTCCACATTTTTTAACTGTTACTAATTTTTATGTTTTTTTTTATAGTGTTCTGTTAGTTTTTATAAAATGTTATGATTTAGTTTTACTTTTTTTAAATATGTAATATTTATCCCTTAGATAAAACGAAAGTTTCCACTCTTTTGTCATCTCCGATAACATTTTACACCAATATAGCCTATACAATTGACTTTTAATATGAAAAATAGCCGAAAATAGTCGAGTAGACCGCCGAGTATTAGCTTAATGGAAATAAGTCACATTGAAAAAATATTTCTGTCTCTCTTTCTTCACAGTTCTTTTGACGTGATCCTTTCTATACAATGTTATCCTGGGTTTTACACGTTTTACCTTGTCTATCTACACTTATACTTAAATGGATTAATTTTTTTACAAAAGTTGTACATGAATGTTTTGATTTGTCTATATTATTAAACGTATGTATTGTTTTATTTATAGCTTAGTTTAATATATTATTATACACTATGGTTTGAACAATGTCATTTAATTTTTAATTTAACAATAATCCTGTTTTTTGGTTCACTGAATTCTAGTTTCAATGTCTAATAATTGATTGATTGACAGCGTTATTGCCATATATTAAGAGATAACTATTTTCATCAAAAATTACTGGAATTCTATGTTACAAAACATACAGAAAATCATGTTGTATCTCAGCCTCATAAAAGAAAATAATGAAATATTCAGATTAACAGCCAAAAAGGAACAATAGTCATTATTTATGTTTATAATATATTGTACATATACATATTGTATATATAATATTTACTATATAATAATTAATTTAATCTTAAATAGATTTAGTGAGAAAATATAGTTAGTATTGATTAGGTGATAAAAGGTATAGAATATTCGTAAATAAAAAGTGGAAAAACAGACACAATTTTTTCATGAAAAAATTGCAAAGGATTAGATTTTAAATTCTTTTTTTATTATTAATAAGTTTTACATAAATATTCTTGTATTTGTATATTTTTATTTATAATATATGTATACTGACAATTGTTAAGTCTTGAAACAATGTAACTTATGCCATATTTAAATTGATTTACGTAAATGCACAATCTATATTGGAATACATTATATAATATGTAATATAAAAGCAGTTAATAAGAAGTTAACGAGATGATAAAGTTTGTTTTTGTCGAGTTCATTTCTTACTTTTTTTCTAAATTAAAATATTAATTGTTTAAATTAAAAAAGATTTTCATATGTAAATTATTTTTTCTTTAACATTCAAGCCAAAAAAACTTTTTTTAAATTATCTTCTCTGTAGAATGTCACATTTTTGTCAAAAATAGTTTAGGATGCTATTTACTGGTACTAGACATTAATATTCTAAATTCTTCAAATATAAACACTTATAGCTGCAAACATATTAATTTAGGAGCTGTTAATATAATATAATTGTGTTAATTGTTATTTGGAACAGTTCCACCGTATTAATTAATACTTAATTAAAATGTAATATTCAGTGGTTTGTTATAATAGTATATAAAATCTCATAATCTATTTAACAAAGTGGACCATATATGTTAAACCGTGTCTACTTGTTTCAGAATCTTTTTGTATAAACGTGAAAGCACGTTATTATTTTCTCAACAAAATATTCACTTTAGATTGCATTTTATCAGTGTTCTATTGTTATGTTCCATAATCAATTGTTTTCTTCCGTTGACAAGTTATTCTACTGAAACGATTTTTATTAGTGTTTTAATTGAGAATTTTCGACATCTTTGGAAACTTTTTATTTGGTACATTGACATAATTAGTAGCATTATTTATTTGTAGATGTATAAGTTTATTTTTTTTATTTGTTAATTTATTTTATTTATTTAGAAACTCGACTTAAATTGTGTAAAATTGGGTGCAGCTGCATTTGACATAAAAAATTTAAAATGTTTTATAATAAATTGTGTTCGTCCATCAAAAATCTACAACATTTTTCGTGTGGGTTTATGTTTTTTCTGAAATTCTGCAAAAGAAAGATTTACCGCTTTTTATTGCTAAAAGTCTATTTTTTTCAGTTGTTTTTGCATTATTTTCTAAATTGAACCAAATTAGGCGTCCGGTGCACTCTGAATTAGTAAAATAGATTGATTATTACCGAACCATTAGTTAGAACAGGTCAAAAAGTTTACTTTTTTATTTAATTTTTAAAATAATTATTCTATTTTAATAATATTAACCGACAGAGTAATGTAGCTACAATAATAATATTATGTTAAATTTTTATTTTACATAAATTGTTCATTTTAGTTTCAATTTCAATGATATAATTGTAATTATTCTATTATTTCATTAGTTGTCATTTAAGGGAGGACATCTACCAATAATAAAAGAGACACTGTATATTATTTACGTAAAATTTGGTTCCGCTTGATTTAAATGTAATGACAATATAATTTAAAAAATAAACTCAATGTATCCACAATATAAACCCAATATTTTCCTCAATCTTTTTTTTAATGTAAATTTAATGTAACCTAAATGAATCCACATGTTATCACATAAGTATACGGGCTAAATTATTGTAAGTATATGAATAGTGGTTGTCAATACATACAAATAGGTAAACTACAGCTTATGGGTCCAAAGTCCCATACCATTATACATCTTGTCACCTCTCTCCCCCTCTCTCTATTATAGTTTAAATATAATTTTTAATTATTGTAAATGTTATTATTTATGATCTGGTCTTTCTGTATAGATCCTATTTTTTAAATCCACATGTGCTACTTGCCATCTTATCACTCCAGAGGCCTGCTTGAAACATTTAAAAATATTTAAAAGCATTTTAAGTGTTCAAAAAATGTAACACGTGTTATTTACGTTGATGGTATGACGATAATAATTTTTTTAAACTATTCTGAAGTTCTGCTATAAATGTTGTTCTACAGATGAATCATCTTAATACTACAATAACAAGTTGTTGCTATACTTGGTAGTCATTGTTTCAGGTTTTTTCGTTTCCATTTCTATTTGCTGTGTAGTGGTATTGAGCATTGGCATAAAATGTTATCATTTATACTTTTACTATTGTTAATATTACTATTTATTTCGTAAACAGTGAATTGAAATTAGGATTTATTAATGTGATTTCACTAAAATATCACTAAGATCTTGCAAGGTCAGAGATGTCAATTTATTGATTTCTTACAATATTTATTATCTTAATATTTTTTATAATTGGTAGTTCTTGATAAATCTTAAACTTCGTGGTGTATTATCTGGGAATATTCCAAATATCTATACTTTTTTTAACATTTCCAGATCTTACTAAGCAATACTCCTCGTTGATTGGAAGCTTTCATATTTCTTATATTCAATTAAAATTTCAATTAATCGTGAAGTCATCTAACAAAGGTCAGCTAAATATTAACAGTATTAACAGAAGATTTAAGATTTATTAACAACTTACAATTATTATTTTGTTAATTACTGACTTGATTTTTAGTAAATAATTTATTTGTGTCTAATTTTCACCGGATTATTCGCAAACAATCAAGATAAATTCGGTTATTATAAGTAATTTGGAACTTGATAAGCCTTCAGCAAATTCTTGTCAAATATTTTTTGAGAAATCTATAGGGAATTTAAGAATTAATTGATTTAAATCTCACTATTAAATACAATTGATATCATTGTGTTATTATTGTTTTAACATATTTGTTAAAAGTCTAATTGTGTGTTAATATTTTTTTCGCTTTATTTAATAAAAACAAGTTTAGGCCTAGTCGTGTATTTATAAATACCTCAAAAGGGATTTAAATATTATTTCTCATTTTTGACTAACTTTTAAATGAATGATATATTTGTATACTTAAATGAACGTAGAAATCTGCAATTAGTATATATAAATGTTAATAAATTGTGATTACGCTAAAAAAATTATTCTGTAAATTCCTTTGAAAGCATATATCTTCAATTTATAGGTGACAAATTGTTTCCGCTGTCTGTCTTTAATCAATTCTATGAATTAACCAATTTGATAAATTCATTATTTGTTTATATAAAATATGGGTCATTCAATAATGCAAACTATGACTAATTATCTTTTTAAAAAATTATCACAATTTGTAAATTTTAATCCATTTTAATATATGCCTTTTAAATGTTTTAGTTTTTTACTCTAAATTTTTATTAATAAAAATAAGAATATTATATATAAGCGTGTTCAATGTACTTAAAATAATAATCATCAAATTTTTAATTACTTAACTGTTTTGGTAGTTAATAATTGGACAACAATTCCAATCTTTTTATATTGGTCTAATTAGACCAATTATGCATTAGACTCAAATTTGATCCCAAAGAGCTTTGCGGTAATAAATGTCATTTAAAAAAATATATGTCTATACTATTGTATGTAAGTTTTATAGAACCAAAGTTGTAGGACCAATTTCAGAATTGGTTTTGCTTAAATGTAAAAGTCTGACACTCTAATTCATCCTATTATTATTAATGAGCAACTCATGAATATTATGGCATAATGAAATTTAGGCGATAAATTGCATAAAGAGTATGCTTTATACATTCGGTATATGTGTTTACCTATGTGATTCTAGAAGATCTTTTACGTTGTATTGTATTATTTAACGTGCAAAAAATACACTTTTTGTCCATGTATAAACAAGACTTTGAAATTGACGAATTCATATTCTGTCAGCTTCATATAGTCAGCTTGTTTAACATTGTTTCAATTATTTCACAGCATTTCATCACAGAATATTACATTATTAAGAACCTTGCTTGGTCAATAAAAATGTATCTCACTTATGGCTAAGACAACACATGGCCATGTACACAAAGCTATAGTATGCCTTATTCGAAACGAATTATTAACTAATTTTAACAATTGAAATGATATTTACTAACCGATGTTAACTAATTTTAACAATTGAAATGATATTTACTAACCATATATGGACCGGTGACCTGTGAATCCACAAAACTAACTAAATACATTGAAAACCAATGAATCTTCTAATTAAAAAAGGAGGAGCTAATTAATTATGATGTTGACTCTTTGATTGGCTCTTGTGTATTTAAACTTTTGTTGCTGTTATTTTGGGTATAAAGGCCTTTAACATTTTCAGTGGGAGGATAGATTTGGGAAACAGATATTCATTTTTCATATTCTTATTCAGAATGATTCAGTATTTTGTTTAATCTATACGCATGTATTAATTAAATTATTAAACGATCCTTAAAAAAGATATCATAATTCTCACCAATTCAATTTATTTTAAATATTTTAAAATATTTGTAAAAGTCGAAGAAATGGTATATTTTATTATGTATCATTTGGCTTTAATTATTTATTTTATAAATATTCTTGTGATTCGTATGATATTTTATAATCGTTTTGTTTTTGACCAGTACCGCTAAAATATATGTAACTGAAAGGAAACATTAAATGTGTTAAATTTATATTACACAGTCATGTCAATTATTAAATTATCATATTAGGATAAAAATAACAAGATGCATAAATAATTCAGTTTGTTTTATGCATAAACTAATAGAACTATCATATAAAAATAACATGACAGTAGAGTATCTTCTTTACTTTCTAACTTTACTATATTACTTTGTCTGACTTCTGTCTTTATTGAATTACTAGAAATTTTAATTGTGTATTACTCAAATAATATGTATGTATATTTTATTATTTTTATATTTAATTATTTTAATATTTAATTATTTTTATATATTTATTAATCATGTATTATTAAATATTACATTATATTTAAATTATTGAATTTCATCATATTATGCTAGATGAATAAATTTATTTATATTAATAAAATATTGATAATTTAAAGCGATATAATTTTTTTTAACATTTAAATTCATAAGATACATCTATTGAATGTTCTTAGCATGATATGGGGATAATTATTGTATATGTATATAAATAAAACACATATGTAATTTATTTATTCATAAAAACCATTTATATTTTCATGGAAATATTATATCAAAAATACCTTTTTATTTGATTTTTTTCTCAATTTGTTGTACACGTTGTGTATTTGTCTATGTACATTGTAAAATTGTAAATTAGAAAATAATAAAAATTACAATTATACTAATAACATTTAATTTTATTAATAACAATTATTACTATTTATTTATTTACATTAAACAAAATTAGACTTATTTTATAATTAAGATAAAATTATACTATATTACTACTAATAATATTTCTAATGACTTTTAATTAATAATAATTATACGGTTACTGTTATGCAATCTCAGCATACTGCTAATATATATATATTATCGCATTATTTTGAAATCAACCCATTTTTATATTCATAAACATTCATTTTAAGGTAACTTTCTGACACAAAATGTTCTTTCTTTTCTCTATATACATATATGCTTTGTCAATCCGAAGACGGATGGTAGGCTACAATGCAAATTATTTACAAAAAAAGTCCTAAGAGTTTTCAGCCAGCCATCATAGACTTCTGGAATTCAAACTTGATACCCTCGGATTGACCTCCAAACTAAGCTATCTTCCTCACTATATAATAGTTACAATTATAGTCATATAATTGAAGAGTCGTGAACCTATAACACATAATGTGTTGCCCACGCTTTTGAGTAAACAATAACACACTTATTAATGCAATTGATAATAATTGGTATCGCCTTTCTTAGTTTAATTATGTTTTAAAAATGATATGATGATGTTACAAATAATTTACAAGAAATCAATATCTTTATAACAATAGAATTATTTTTTAACTATGGAATGAAGTTATTTGGATCAAGTCTTTTTTGAGCAGCGCATATATACTATTTTGACAAGGCAATAAGGCAATAAACCAAGGCAATAACCATCAACCAAGGCAAAACCATCATAAATTGAAATATTTTAGGAAAAATACATAATGTAAACAAAAAATATATTTATATTATAATTATATATTTTTTATACACTTACTCAAATAATCAAATAATTATCTTTAATATTTAGATATAAACTCTCAGAATACAAAACATGATTGAAATGTATGTGATTAACATGTTCGTGTTTAATTAATTAGAAATCTATTTTTAAATGGTAGGCCTATTACTAATAATATTATAATAATGTACTAAAATATTCAAGTTTTTATATTTATGCTATGTTAACAATAAGAATGTAATATTTTATTAATTAATTGTGATAAAATATTTTAATCACTTCTGCGATTATGTTATTTGGAATATACACAAATTATACTGAACAAAATTATTTCATTGATGTATTATAAGCTACTATGTAATTAGTGCTCGTCTGCAAGCATCCCAACCAATCCTCGCCTATATTCCATGCATCAACCTGTGGCAGCGCAACCAATTTTACTTTGCCGTATTACGCGAGAGAACATGAGGAACAAAAGGGTTCTCTATAGTCTCACAACACCTTCCCTCGTCTAGCCTTGTCGTTCGGCATCATATAGTTAAGCTGCAGCGATTAAATACAACGCTCGCTCTCCTTGTCATCAATAGACCTTGAGGTTCTGGGGTAAGTGCGGTCAATCTGTATTCAATCACTCAGCTGGAAACAGTCGAGAAATCGTTGTTTGTTCCGCTCCACCGAATCGCATCCGAGAGTTTACTGTCCGGACACTGTAGACCCCGATATGTTGGAAGTTCACGACTCTTATGGCTACTGTAACTACAATACTGACTATTATAGTCCCTCTGGTATGAGCAATGAATTCATGACATACAGCTATCCGGTAAGCTTGAAATGTATTTATTATCTAATGTCAATATTATCTATTAATATTTTAAATGTAAAGGTTTATTATTGTATTGTATGCACCAGATATTTCACTTTTATTCATAACATTATTAATTATATAATTCACTGTTATATGTACTCAGTACTATTTAAGGCAGTAAATTCTAAATGTGTAATGAACCGTACTTTTAAAATAATTATTCATTGGATTTATTTTAAATATATTGATTTTAATGTTAAATGAAATTGTACTCTGTTAAATAGAAAAATACGCCTGTTAAATTAAATAATATTCTGGATTGCAAACAGTGAATTTAACAACCTCATCTTAGGTAATTAATCAAGGGCGGATACAGGGGGGGGGTGCCAGGGGTGCG
>JAUZND010088550.1:0-15372 GCA_034780555.1 Coelogynopora nodosa
CACGCCTATTTATATAAAATTATTAATTTCGTCGCGCGGCGTCGCAAAAAAAGTTGAAATATTTCAACTTCCATTTTACCGCGTCGCGTCGCGTCGCGCTTGATGGGCGCTAGTTCATTGAAAAGTATGTATTTCAACTTTTTGCGGAGTGTCGCGTCGCGTCGCGTCGCGCTTGGTGGACACAGGCTTAATATTATTATATATTATTATTAATATATTAACTTAATTTTATAATCAAGTAAAAAACATCAAATATTAGTACTACGTAATAATGATGTCAAATAATCACATAAACAGACAAGGATGGTGAAAAAGGATGGTGAATACGATGATAAATTTATATAGAAATATAATAGAATTTAGTTTTTGATTATTAACTAAATTTAAAACAAAAAATACTAAGGGAAAAATTCAACCTAATGATTGATAGCTAACATTATCGAAATAAGTAAATAGTTAGTAATATAGATTTGAACAAGAGAGAATAATTTGCCATTTGTTCGGTGAAAGTCGATCGTAGAACATTCTTAATTCCACCAAAATGCGTCTGACAGACACCGATCTGACAAATGGTCTGACATAACGATTCATTACTTAGAGCCTAGCTGAGAAAGACTGAAACATGTCAATAATATGATCTGTCTTCCTCCAACGGCTAAATGAGTTACTTAAATCAAGAGTAGAAATCTTAATCATAGATTACGACCAGTGATTTGCCTCATAACTATTTTTTCTTTTAATCAGACTGACTCTGATTGACTTCTTCTCTATATTATTAGTGGCATCTATCCCCCAATAGTGTTGTATGACTGCAGCCACCTATGTCAGCTCATCGATTACACTATATTGGCTGCGGCATCGAATCACTCAGGCATCTTCGGTATATCCAAACGGGAGGAGAGGGGCCAAAAAAACAGAAAATCTGGATTATTTCTTACAATACATTAGTAGGATCAAGAAGCCCTTTTGTTCCATTATAACTGCATAACCCAGCCTGGCCGCTTCTTCCACTCTAATTTGGTTCAAGTGAAAGTGAAACTGTACCTATTTTGTGTCAGACGAGGGTCATTCGATAACTCAATTAACTTTTATATATTATATGGTAGATAGAGAGTCACGTTGTCAGATTAACCATGGAAAATTGAACAATTTAATAAAATGAAGATTTGTGTAATATATTGTATATTGAATAGAGTTCGTACTATGAATTGCTACCAATTTCAATATCAGTTTAACGGAAGCGCTTAAATAACACATTGTATAAGCGGTAATTTGGTTAATATCATTTGTAATTTTATACTCCAAGTTTAGTTTGAGTGCATTATTAAATCTTAAGCTGTATAATATAGCTTCTGAAAACAGATGCATAATAATACATTTAAAGGCGAATATAAATATGTATAGTGAATTGATCTTAGATTGCTTCACACTACACTATATTTTATTTATCAAAAATGTCCTCCAAAATAATATGATACAAGTCGATTGAATTATCTGGAATTATTAAATTACGTTTTAAAATAACCTTGGAAAATTAATCTTCTTTAAAACGAATATTGAATCTTGCAATTTAATGCTATGAGATTAATCAAAGGTCATTATCAAACCTTGTATGTATAACTTAAAACTTAATTTATGTTATGCTGATAATCAGTTCAATTATCATATTTAACTTCGAAAATAGAATTAATTTACAATATAAAACATGTTATAATTTTTATTTGTAACACAATACCTAATAAGCTTTAGTCGTTTAAAAAAAGCGATAGAAAATAAATAAATCCATATATGTTTAGAAATAAAAAAAACAAATGAAATTTTATTTTGTTGAGAATCGATAACTAATAATGAAAAAAACGAATGCTGATAACATATTCCGTCATGAATGTATCCCTGTATAACTTGAAACTATTGTAAGCAACGTCACAATTGGTTTTAAAATCGTATTATAAATTCATATAAACGTTCAAAGACAATACATACACTTTGAATTATTCAATTTGATCGTCTAAGTCACTATGACAACTATATATGCAGTAAGAAATACAAATATATTCCAATTAATTATCTTACCGCAATATAATATTTAATTCTACTAAATTACAATGGATCGTATTTGGCGCCATTAGTATTGAAGAAAACAATAATATAATCACTTTATTAATTATTACAAAATCTAACGTATTATACAAGTTTAGCTATACAGTGTATAGGCTAACATTTATATAAATATATTGCTCCTTTGAAATACGGTTGTTACTGTAGCAATGTTTCAAGTAATGTTGCAATTTAATGCTTTCAATGTAATCTGCTGTCGTTAAAATGTAACCTATTTACACCATCGGATGGGTAAGAATAAGACAATAATTAGAAATAGTTTTAATGTAAAATACACCAAAAAACTATTTTCGTTGCATTACGCCGTATAATTAGTCTATCAAACAGTTTTATTTGAGGCCAGTTTTATTTATTTAGCCATAAATATATATAAATGATAATTAAAAAAGTTTAATAGTTAAAAACGATTATGTAAAAAAATTGTAATATTTAAAAATTAAGTTCAATTAAATTCTTACACTTTTGTTGTGGGGGTTGTTCAGAAAAAGAAAAAAAAGGTAATTTTTTAGTCTATTTTGAAGTAATTTTCCAAGATGATTCCGATGATCTAAATAAACTTTAACTACCAAACCTGTAATACAATAAATTTGAATGTTCCTTAATTTAATTGACTAGAAAATAGTCAACAATATATTTTAAATATGTTTTTTGATCTATCAACAATAGATAAAGCTGGTGAAAATGAGATAAATATAGGTAGTGACTAATTATACTTCAGTGTCAATGTATGTGTATGATTTTAATAAACAGAGCTAGTTGAAATTTGTAAAATGGTTTCATTTGTAGTGAAAAACACTTTTGCTATGAATTTCCACAAATTAAGCGTCTTCTTTGTAATTAAATAATAAACATTAAAAATAAGATTATTTCAAAATTATCATACAAATTTCAAATCTGCTTTGTATTTGCTCAATCAATTTTACTTTGGTATCGTACTCAACTCATCAAACATTAATATAGAGAGTACATACAATTGATTTGTAAATAGATTGTAGAATATATTGTATAAATCAAAGAATAGAAAATCCATAGATGAACAATATTTTTTATAGCCAATTTGAATGATTTTGCATGGTTTGATTTACGAGTATTATAATCTATAATTTTCATTAAAATTCATTTATTTTAATTTTAGTATTGTCAACTTAATTTCCATATTCAAAAACTTAGTGAACATTTAATTATTTGAAATCAAGTATGAATTAACTTATAACAAATAATATTAAATTTGCTATCAGCTACATTGGATGCGTCCCCGTTTCCACTTGCCTGGACTATGTCTCTACACGCTTGCTCTTGACCAAGCTTGAGAAGGCCGAAATCCTGATCGAGAATCTCCATTTCTGAACACGAAAAAAAGTAACACAAAGTAAATACAATTGATATATATATATATATAGGTATACAAAACTTTAGTATTTGATGACATACTGGAGGTACGAAGAAATAAACTAGAAAGATTTTTTTATCATATACACAAACACCGTCTTTCATAGAGCCTTCGGGTAGTTAAACATTTAACTCGCTACGACAAATTAGATTAGAAAAACAAACAAAACATACAGAAAATTCAGGTGTTACATAAAAAATAACAGTTTTAATTTTTTTTAAACATTTTTACTGTTTCAATACATACTTAGCGTAAAACTAACAAAACAGTACTGATGTATGTAAGTTTGATTACATTTTAAAAGGGAATTAAATTTATAAATTTATTTGAATTATATTAAAATAAATAACAAAAAATTGCTTTGCATTTATGACATCTAAAACTGTAAAATCTTGTTCTAACTAATGATAATATAATAAAAAAATGATAAGGCACGTTTTTAATGTTGATAAAAAAGATACAAATTTATGTAACAATTAATTATTTATAAATTAAAAATGTGTTACGTACTTAAAACCTTCTATAACATATATAAATAACTACTTTTTGATTTTCAACTGTAATTTGAAATAAGGATGAATAAAAGCTACTCGAATTTAAGCAGTAAATTAACCTAAAGTTATATGTTTCAAATAAAAATTTAAAACAACCAGACAACCGAACTCACCCAAACCTATAATTACTTGGTTTTGAACAATCCTGTGTTTAATTGAGCTCAAGATTCATTGCCAAAAATTCATTAAAATATTTCATCGTACAAATTAAAAAACAAAAACTTTTCTATTATAAAAAAATCTAAACTTTTGTTTGTGTGAAGTTGATTATTTTACACTTTTTGACGATAGTTTTTGGCTATTTAGTTTAGGTAGGTATTCAGACAAAGAATAAAATTTAATATTATTTTATAGTTTTATAGTTTTATTTTTAGTTTTATATTTATAATAATTTTCCTTTATCAAATATTTGAACATACAAAATTTTGTTTAATATTTTAGAGGTTTGATAGAAAATTGTTCTGCGTACTTTTGTAATCAGAGGATATTAAGAAATTCCGCATCTGTTAGATTTAAACGAACTTTGTGAAAGGGGAGTGGTGTAGCCTACAACCCCCAAGGACATATCACAATTTGGAGCCAGTTAACAAAACTTTCTTGCAGACATTTTGATGTAAACAATTTTTTGATTTGATACAACCTTATAATTACTTGACCGATCCATGAAAGTCTTCTATTTTCGTATATTTATATTCATATTCATATTCTAAATTTATTTTGTGAAAAATTGATTAATTTACTAATATTTTTCATATTCTGGACTGGTTTCAAGAATAATGAAAGTTTATAACAATAAATTTCGCGATAAAAATCTGCCTCCAAGAATAAATAATAGTTGAGGAAAAATATATACTTCAAGATAAGTAATAAAATATGTACCAAAATGATTTAATAAAAAAAAAATTAAAAAATAGGTTATGGCACATTATTTGGTTGCAGACCAGTATTCAAAATTATATAAAATTATTCTGCCAAATTCCAGAATGATTGAGTTATCAGAGATACAATGGATTTATTTTTTTCGTATTTCGACTGGCTCTGATCATACACTAAAATGGCATGTTCTGGTTCTCAGATCGCTTTGCAATTTACACACATGCAATAACTAGTAATTATATGTATTATATAACATTTTAATTTTTGGTGAAAACTATAATTTATGTTTTGGATTTACAAATATCAGCTCCATGACTTCATAAAAAAACTAAGGAAGAATCGCCAAAAGCAGAAAATTAATATATATGTATATTTTATACTGGAGATACATATAAACTTTTCTACAATATTCAAGTTAATACATTTATTCCTTCATACCTTTTCAAAATTGGCATATTATGAAAAAATCGATATTGGAAATAGATAAACTTTTAACCAAAATTTACCAACAAATTATAGATAAGGTATATGAGCACCAAATTTCAGCTTAATTGTTCACTGGAAAGTATGATATCCTAGTGGGGTATAACTCCCCAACTCCTAAGATTACGACGTATGGAATTTCTTATTGATTACTTTATTGATTTATTATTCTGGACGTCACTGTCATTAAAAAGCGTAGTGATTACTCGCCATATTGAAGTATAGTATAGTGGGATTTAACAGTTGTTTATCTACAAAATGTATATCATTTTTTAAAAGCAGTAAAATTAAAATAAGATTTTAGATGTTCTAGTTGATTTTTGCATAAATTTAAATTTCTATCTACTCTGGAATTGGATATAATTTTCATGATTGTATAGTTGACATATATCGATATTATAAAAACACTAAAGAAATGATGTAACACAAATCTTACTTCAGTATTAATTAAAAAGATATACATTGTAGCGTGTTTTCTTTTATAGGTATATTTTTATCGATGAATAATGCTTTTCGAAAAGTTGCTAAAAATTTCAACGTTTGAAATACATACCGAGCATTGAAAAGAGAAACGTTTTAATGTTTCTTTATAGTCTTAAAAATAAAAAGCATGTCATTAAAATGTGAATAGATTTTGATTTTGTAGCAATAATTGGTTGATAATTGGCGATCATTCAGTACCAGGTTGAATGTGTTTTTTAATACACTACGATTAATGGATATCCATAAATCTTAGCGGACGAAATTGAAACATGCACACCACATTATTGTATCGATAGTAGCGTGAAACAAATAGTACAGAAAAAATCTTTTGAATTAATACAGAAGAACAAAAAAAGTGTTATGATGACCATAGCAAACAAAGTTCTATTATACCTGAAATGTATAAGACGAATATTTCTCCAAAATGAATTTTTAAAAATAATGTAATTCATAATACCTTGTAAGCATATGGATGCATATTGATTATTACTAAAAACATATTTTTTTAAATGAGCTGGTTTCTCTGAATATGCATTGAATTAGTAAAAGATTTATTGCGTGCTTCGTAAATTTTGAAAAGATTGTCAGTCTAATAGTCTTTGATGACATCGAAATGTTAGATTACCTCACTTTGACTGCAAGATATAATTCCACTATAAATGAAGAAACAAAATTTGAAATATATACATCGAAAACTTTTATTCTATACTTTTTAAAAGCAATCGACTGTTATATTGCTCTGCTTCATTTCAATAAGCAACAAAACTGAAACTTACAAACAGTTAATGAAAAAAATAATAATTTCAATGCAGGTTGCATAATATTAAAAAATACGCGATGTATTGTATAACGGGTTTGTACTATAAATCACCATTAAACGGAAAGAATAATTTATTTCCCCTCAAAGAATTATAAAACAGGAACCGGTTACTACGATTTGTAAACATTAGTAATATGCACTAAAAGAAGGAACAAGACATCTCTTAAAATTAGTATATATACGCCGTAGTTTTGTGACTAAAATGGGAAGGAAACTTCACTAAAGAATATCGGATACAATTTCCTTCAGTTGAGTTGAGGGCGTGTATATGTTTACTTTGAAAATCTTCGATTTAATTGTCTAAATAAATTATAATGCTCGTGTAAATCGCTTTGAAGTATGCATTGTAAGTGAACACACTGTACAATATGTATGGAACATACTTATAATGCGTTCAGTCGGTGTATTTTAAAGTCATTTAATAGTGTAAAGTGTTACTTACAATTAGGAAATGGATTTTATGTGACTATCTAAATTAATGTTTCTTAAAATGACGATGTTTATGTTTGGAATATTTGGAATAATATTAATTAATATGCAGTAATATCATCACCGTAAGATTTTTATTTAATTAAATAATAAAATAAGATATACGTATAGATTTGTATAACAATCTATAGATATGTTTTATGGCCATATACGTGAAGTTTGGACAATTAATTTTATAAATCTGACATAGTTTACTTTACTATTTCATAGTAATACAACAGCTGTAAAACGTCTAATTTTATATATGTATATATATACATTATGATGCGTTTTACAACTGGTTTGATACTATATGAAATAACGCATATACGTTAAAACAACGAGTAAAAAAGGTAATATTTAAGATGCAAATAAAAGTACATGTTTTATTACCTAAAAAAAATTAATTATGGATATATTATTAATTTGTTGTATATCTTTATTAATAGTCACTTAAATGTCAATCGCATTCTAATACAAAAATAAATCGGATTAAATGTCAGAGTCAAGGTTAATATGTCTAAGTTTGACAGATCCATGAATGCACGTATAGATACACATATATAGTGAGCATACAAGTAAAACATTCATCACTATTTTTAACTTATCAAGAGACTATAAAACTAGACATAAGAGCGCAGATTAAAATACATTTATTTTTTAATTCATTTAAAGAACACTTAGTATTCTAAAATATTTAATTAATCAAGTAACATTTAATGATTTAATATCAATCATAAGTCTTATGATAAACATATGGCAAACCTTAGGCTTTGGATTAATGAAAACATTCTTATAATATGTTGATTAATAATCCAAAGCCTGCATGCGGGTCATGCATGCATTTGCTAACTTGGAATACAAAACATTATTCTAGATATACATATCTCTATCTATATGACATGTTTTGGTTTTATTTATTATATTTTATATTAAAATGCTCTAATAATGTTACATGCAATATGTCTAGATAATTAAATATAGTTTATTCAAAATGAGTAAAAACTGAGAATATGCAGATTATACTACTACGATTAACAGGGCAAAATTGTGAATACTAATTTTTGTGGTTTTGTGTTATTGTCATTGACATTTTTTGCGTAAAATAAATTGAAATTTTACAAATTTTCAAATTATGTTGTCTATAAAATAAATTATTTGCTGTTAACACCACCTAAAAAGCGATAAAATACAAGTTGGTGTAGATTTAGATACAACCTTATACTAACCTTAAATGAGAAAAATTGGTAGTCATCCTTTTGTCATGATAACACTAAATGAAAACTATTATTTAAATAATGAATTATGCTGTTAACGTTATAGAATTTAAATTGTATTAACATTGAAAAGGGGAACAACATTTTTCTGCAATATAAGAGCGGACATCTGATTATTAATGCACATTTTGGTATGAAATAAGAAAAATACTATGATTAATTAGTCTATAATCCCATCAGTCATTGATTTTTTAATATAAATAAATATATCTAATTTTTACCCTCTTCACAGTCTGATATTTATATTCGATTGAATTCCATACCCGTTAAAACCTTTTAATATTATAATATGTTACGTCGTCTTTATGTAATAACGTTTAATAATTTTCATTTTTATTTTAAATCTTATTATATTATTTTTGTCAGGGCGTCCTTAGACTTTAAATGAGTCCATACACCTAAGCCCCATTGCCCAAATGTTTTCACCTGATTTTTTATTAACCAAACTCAACTCCTAAAAAGATAATTACTTACAAACAAATTCCGGGTCTCAAAAAGTAGTTGCGGACACCCTGCCTTGATCGAGCTGTACAATCTAAAACGGCACACTGAACGTACGATGATACAAGCCACTTTAACCCCTGCAGCATCCAACAACCGTGGCCGGGGTTGTAATTACTACGCGGTGGGCGGCACAAAAAGAACTAGCATAAGTAATTGATCCCCAGAAAGCGATACCCAATTAATTATACATGACAAAGGTATCGTTGAAAAATGAAAACCGAAACGTAAAATGGTTGTGTTGCACAACAGAGAACCAATAAAAAAGTTAACATTACATCAAAGTTAACATCAATAATAGATATAAAATCAACACTTGTGTAGGGGTGCATATGTTCCGTACCTGAAAATCTGCCTCCGCCGATTCCGATGACAATGATTGACATCGGAAGATGTGAGGCCTAAATGAAAAGAGAATCAAACTTTAATATCGGGTTAACGAATGAATTACTGAATGCATGGTACAACTTTCTCCTATGTACGTAAGTTTCCATAAAATGACCATTTGTATACACAGCTTTCCTTAAAAAGAAAGTCTATTCCTATATTTACAACATTTACAATAGAAAAAATCTAAAATATTTTATAGCAAAGTACTACAATTTACAACATAAATTGCGTGATATCATTGATCACTTCTGTTCATTTCTTAAAACAAAACAGCTTTTAGCAAATGGTTGCAAAAAATGTTCGTATGATATTAGTATACGCAGTAAGCCGCAATAAATATGAAGAGCATCAATATTATAAACAAAATACATTCCTCAAATTTAAGGATAAGGAGGAAAGTGCTATTTTGCAATGAATCACGATTATTTTGCAAAAGTTATATTAATCAATTTTAATAGATGTAGCATAAATAGCTGCAAAAATGAACATTGAATAACATTTTTTTTTAAATACACATTATTATTAACAATTTATTCTAACAAAAATAAATTATCACTACAAAACTGTTTAAAATGTTTTAATAAAAACAAAATTGATATATGAAAATTACAATTTCAGATATGGGAATACTATGCTGCATGCATTGAAATTTGAAAAAATATAAAATATATTAAACACGAACAATATACATAGAAAATTTAATTAAAAAAGTATTCCTAAAAATTTAATTACTAAAAAACATGTTTAATAAACTCCTTTGCCAGAAGTTACATTATACAACCGAATCTAAATAATGTTGTGTTTAATGTTTTGTAGTTTTCAAAATTTAAATTATACAATATAATTTATTACAAACTAAACACTTTTCAAACATGAAAACGTGTATCTTAATCTGAAGAATTATAAATTAGCTTTGACCCCAATTGAGCAACACATTCAGGCCATTTATTTAGATTTCATGGTTGTCAGAAAAAACAGAGTCAATGGTGTATCTCCCCTCTCTCCATATGGACTAAATTGCTTCTATTCTGGTGGGAAATGTATCATTGTAGAATCGGCCTACTAATCATTATCATTAGGCCATTACACGGATGCAGTCAGGCTGCTCATGATGTAATTGAATTTCACTTTACCGCTCTCGAGAGTGGCATAATATGGCGCATTATTAGCGAGTTGATGTCGCCAATCAAAGCTGAACTTGATACCATCGAGCTCTTCGCTAACTAACGAAACTGCTGACTATCTACTGACTGGACTAATTAAAGTTTATCAAAGATGTTGGGTCATGCTCAATTTAATGCTAAATACACGGTTCCCTACTCTCGGAGAAGTCTAAGTACAATCCAGCCTAGTATTGATTTAGCTTGTTTCGACATCAGAAAACAAGTATTATAGTTTATCTGAATAAATTGAGCAATTAATGATTTTGCGGCGGTGTTTTCTGAGATTTTGAATAATGTGATTTTTTAGCAAAAGGTACCTTATAAAATATATTGCTATGTATGCAGACCTGGGTACAAATTGATTATGTCGATTTTTAATAGAAAAAAGCTAAATAAAGCTATATTTTTTCTTACATCTGTGTTGTTCGAAAATAACTCATCTAACACTTTGTATTTATTACTGTATGTATTTCCATGCGTTTGCAAAATAGTAACGTGTAATTTAAGGGGGTTTAACATTTAATTTAGATATGTATTATACAATAAACATTGAATTATTCGTGGTATATATGCATGTTCATGATTATTCACTATTTCGGGCATTACCTGCACTGTTTAATTCGTGCTAGGCAGAAAAATTACACTGAATATTTAACATATTGGCTATGTTTACTATCTTTATGCTGCTCACGCATGATACCATTATCTATAATTAAAATGATTATGTTTGATGTTAATCAAATACTTAACAAAAAACTGTAATAAAACAAACTAATAAAGCATCTTCTATGTTCCTCGGTTAATACATCAATTCTCAGATCTATTGTACAATAACAAATAGTAAAATTCCAGAACAAGACGTACAGATGATCGTGATTTCTCGGTGTCCGCCCCGGGTTCGTTGAAACTCACTCCCGTTTTCACTACGCGTCATTAACAAATTTATTATTTTTAAATCCCATTTTAAACTTTCATGTTCTTATAATTTTATTTTCTCATCAATTTTCATGTTCTCCATAATCTGACCTATTCGATTGTATCAACATTTTAATTTCTGCTGATGACATTGTTTCAATCTCGGACGCTATATTAAATAAATAAATGTTAATATTTACTATTATTATTGATTTGTCTCAATACTAATTATTACATACAAAAAACCCAAAAAAAGTTGAAAATATATAAATATCACTTCGATAACCGCCTTCTTGGTTTCCATCCAGTCATCGACGGTTCCATTGGTCAGGATCAACAAGACGAAATAGTGGGAGCCATCTTGATGCTCACGAGCCATGCTGAAAAGGAAATTAATATTTATTTTATTATTAGATAATATCTAATTATTTAAAATCCGTATTGTATACATATACAGCTCATCTCTACATTTTATAAATTAATTTTTTAATTTATTTTTCTGATTTTAATACGTTCTCTAAATATTTTCCCAATAGAAATGTTTGACCTTAATTTTCTCCATACTATTCCAAGTATTGTTCATTTTCTAAATGGTATGTCTTTTGAATTGGTTTTATGCACATTATTTTAAAGTATACACGGTGTAACTTATTTATTTCTTTAGACAGTTACCATACGACTGAAAACAAAAAAGATACTGTGAGATAAACTTATCTTAATTTTTAAAAATATATGATAAATAATAGAAATATATTATGCGAAACAATTTTATCTGTTTAAAATAAAATTAAAATTGACTTTAATATTTATATAATACCAAGTGTATTAGAAACGTAAAAATTATCAAGCGTTGCGTTTACACAATTGGTTATGGATTTTAAAAAATAGTTATAAAAAATAGTTATAAAAAATAGTTATAAAAGTTATTTATCATCTTTTTGAAACTTGGCACGTTTTTGAAAAATATATTTATATTATTATTGTTTCATTATTAACTATATAAATAATAAGATATTTTTACAGCTGAGTACACGCGACGTTTGCTGTGAAACATAGAAATATGGTCTTATGGTTTTGACTTATTTTTCATTTAGGTATTCGATATAGAATTATTATGAATGGTATTACCTAATACAAAAGTTGAGTATTTCACATTTCAATTAATTTGAACAATTTTAATCAATAATAATAAAATAATTCTAATCAATTTTAATATAATTTTCATTTTATATTTCTCACATACGAGTGAGTAAATAAAGTTAAAAATCAGAGAGAAACAGACACTGAAACTTAGAGAAATAAATCTGAATTAATACGGTTGAATATAGATAAAATTTTACAATCTGCAGTCATTAATTGTGATTAGTAAGTAAAGCCAATACTAATTTTCATAATAATTCTCATTGTAAAAAAGCTATAGGCCATATCGAAAATACCTTCCTTTAAATTAATCACTGTTATATATTTATATAGCTTAAAGGATTTGAAAAAAATCAATAAACATGTTCCATTTAAAAAATATTTGAAATGAAATCAATCACGCACTGTTTAAATGTACGTATCTTTGAATTTCGTGACTTGGTCAATTTTTACTTAAAAGAAATTATAAGTTGATATTAAATAATATAATTTCAATCTTAATTTCAGTATATATTCATGTATAGGTTATAAGCTATAGTTTGTTGCTATAAATAATTTCGATTTTATCTGACCACAACCAATGGCTTAATCAAGAGAAGGAACCTATATATTATAGGTTCCTTATATAATATACTAATATATTAATAAGAAGTAATCACTTAATACACACTATGTAAACCAACAATTACAGTAATCATTTAATACACACTATGCAAACCAACAATTACAGCAAAGCAAAATTTTTACATAAATATAATTGTTATCTCCAAATTAAGTTAAAAAAGTTATAAATTGTAGAAATTTATTGTCAATACAGTCTATGTTAAAATATAAATAAATATATAGATAAAGCAAAATACGTTTAAAAAATTAAAAATTAAATATTTTTTGGTATATATTTTGAAAGCTAAACACTATATAATTCTCAGCCAGAGATAATGCCACTTTGTTTTTTAGCTCTATATAACTCCATAAGTTAACAAAACCGAATTATTGTCACATTAAAATGTTATTAACGAAAAAATTCCACAACTCCTTTATCGTAAGATAACGTAATATATTACAACTATTTTTAAAATAAGGATTAACAGTTAATTACATAGTTAATCTTATAACTGGATTATTAAAATATTTTTTAATTTTTTGCTGAAATATCAACAGTAATAAATAAGAAATTGTTTAACCCTCTCTGTTCAAAAGATGGAAGGAGTCAAATCCTTTACGGACATCCCGAATAATTACATAAATAAAGGTGACAGAGTATAAATAATGCAGAACAAGATTAACATTATTTTAAAAACAATATTTAACGCTACTCTTTGACAAATCACATAAACTATGGTAATCAAAAGTAGATGTATAGTTCATCCATACGGAACATATGTTTGCGTATTTGTGTTTAGTTTCAAATAGTTAATTTTTGAATATTTACATTTAACTATTACAAAATGTCTTTTATTCTTACATGTATAAATTATACTACATATGTTAAACTGAAATTGATAAAATTATATAATTCATCAATAAAACCAGCGTAACCTTCTATGAAGAGCACATTGACATTTTTGAAAATTTTAAAAATCGTTTCCATATTATATTTCAATATTGTTAATACATACTTGACGTAATAATTAAATTGTACATAATATAAATGTTATTATTAAATTACGTGTAGGTAACTGACAATCTGAATGAATCTTTAAAAATAATATAACTACTTAAAAATTATATAAGAAACTGACAAATTACAATAAAGTAAATAAATCATATTTATTATTTGATGTTTAAGATATTATACTATATTGTAAAATGTATATGATTGTTGATCATTCATCGTTGATTATAAATGTATCGTTTCAGAATTCCATTATAAACATATTTCAAAAGAGAAATTATCGAATATCAAAATTTGAAGAATGAAAACCCGTCAATAAAATCGATTATAAATCGTATTATATTACATTTTATAGTAATATTCACATATGTATTTCAATTAAGAATGATTAAAGATATTTTTAAATATATAAATGATATAAAAATGATAATAAAAAAGATTAAACATTATATACTAATATTTAACATTATAATTCCAAATTGTTTTAAGTTGAATGAGTTCGATAAAAATTAAATAATCTGTTAATCATCCTGTTATTACAAAATTATTTAAATAGGATGAAAGTCACTTACTAAATATATATGTTGCAAACATTTAATTTTAAAACGTGTTGGATAGTTATAGTAAAACTGATTTTTTACTAGACCGCAGTCAATAAGAAATGGGGAGTCAACATCTGTTCAGAAATTTGTGTAGGTATATAGAAGCAGTTCTTCCATCACCAAAATTTAACATTGCTTAATTGACATAATTTCAAATAACAGAAACATGTAATGAATAAAATGCTATAAACATTTTAAAGAATGAAGTTTGATTGTGGAATTTAATTTATTAATACACATAGTTATATGTATTGAGTGAGATAATGGTGGTGATGTTTTTCAGAAGTACTTTATTGCGGGGTTACAATAGAGAATAATGAGATCCGATCTCGCTATAAAATGAGGAGAAGCTGTCATATTGTTCAGTGAAATAATTCAAATTATTATATATTAATTACTTTATAACATTCTAGAACAATCGTTATTATCAGAGCAATGATGTTTGCTACAATATATGACTACTTATTTTCAATCGAAGATTTTCAACAGACTATATTTCAATCGAAGAGATGCCATCACAGAAATTTCCACAGGAATTGAGCGATTTCTGTAAGTTATTCGACGAAGATCATTGTCC
>JAUZND010088561.1:0-15368 GCA_034780555.1 Coelogynopora nodosa
CATAACTTGTGTTTAATAGGTAATAATATTTACATACATTATAGATTGTCTTATAGGTATGAGACATGGAAAAAAGATAAATGTATAATATACACATGAGCAGTTAATACTGTAAATTTGTTAGTGTTAAAAAAATATCCCGTATATGTTCTAAAATTCCAGTATATTCCCGTATATAAGGGAATATTCAAGTATATTTCACAAAATTCAAGTATATTCCCGTATATACAGGAAATTCAAGTATGTGCGGCCACCCTGGCTTTAGTTTCTATCATCAGTACTATGTCTATATGTTGATCCAGCAAATAATCTGTGAATTTATCTCAATTTTCACCACATTATTATTAATGACAATGTGTGAATGTGGTAAAACTAAATTTTAGTACTTTTAGTCTAAAAGTACTGACATTGTCAATGTTAGAATAATATTAAATGATTTTATCATATTGATGCATTATATATTCCTTGTGTATTTTAACAAACTATTTCTTACATTGAACTTTATTTCACTTTACGGAATTTACAGATCTATAAGTATAGATCCACAGCCCTTTTACTTATTTGGTCTAAGACTATAAGCTAAGTAAAAGGGCTGCAATGTCAGTAACAGTCAATGACAATTACGACATGGTGTAATATAACATTTAAGAACTGATTAATAAAAGTTAAGGGCCAAAGTTAATACAAAGTAATACTTACTGTAAAATATCGCAACCTAGTAAAACAGACCAATTCCTTTGAGATAGGTTCAGAAAACCGATTTTCGCTCCTCGTTCATTTCCATTTTACTGGTGAATCGATTAAACAATTGTTTAAGATATTAATAAAATATAATTATGTAATATATTATAATATAACAAACTATTGTATTGCAACAAAAGGCAATAATACAGTGCAGAGCATCTTATTGTTTAGAAATAAATATTTTTAGGGTTGGAAAATAAAATGGTTCAATTAAATTTCTTAGGTTTCTTACCGAATAATATATACATATTAAAGAATAATATTTTCATATATGTATATATATATGTATAGTTTAGAAGACATGATCTGAGAAAAAGTGTTCAAAAGGAATAAAATGTGTAAATAGACTAACAATTTAAAAATTTGGACATTTTATTATTTGAAACAGTTAAATTGAATCAACTAGAAAATGTTGTTGGGTGCAACCATTAACCATTTTGGGTGCGTACCGGGAAAAAAAAGTTATAAGTAGAGTGCATAAAGTGTCGAACGCATGAAAAAAGTAAAAGTGTTATATAACATTCGGTGGGCGTACTGACGTCTAAACGAACTAACGTCGACAATGAAAAATACGTATAACAAATTCACTGCTAAAATATACTGAAAGGCGGACAGACTAACGTCTGAATGGTCTGAACGGAACAACACCTAAATGGACTGACGTCAACAACATTAAATGGCAGAAAGTGGACAATGTCGACATATCGTAGCAATCGACAATGTTCGATATATCACTAGCGTCTAAAAAGACTAACGTCGACAACTATTATTTACTTAAGTGGACTAACGTCGACACTCTCAAACACAGGACTATAGCGTCTAAATAAAAGGACCAACGTCGAGAATAGCAAATGTAGGACCAATGTCGACAATAGCAAATATTGGACAGACGTTGTCACGGAAAATATTATTATTCTATAATATATTATATAAAGTATATTATTGAAGAGAAAGTACAGCAGACTATGAACAATGAATAAATAAAAGAATGTTACAGACAGCGCGCTATATAGCCTACCTTACAGATTACTGTCGCGCAATATGCGATTAATTTTATTTATGATAGCTATCAATACCTTTTTATCATAGAACGCATTTACTCTGCCAGATCAGAAATACTAGGTACATTTTTTACTAAATATTTAAATCTATGTTACGGATACTATTAAATAATAGTCAGACATGCAGTATATTAGCCAACAATATATTTTTAACATTCCCCGACTTCCACATATTTTCTCTTAAATTATATTCTTTATATAATATATAGAATAATCAGGCGTGTCGACTTGGTCCTACAATATTTGTCATTGTTGACGTTGGTCCCTTAAGCCGTTAGTCCGATGGTTGCCATCGCTAACTCCGTCAGTCCGTTTAGAATGCAGTCAACTTATTGGCAGTGTCGACGTTAGTTAAGTTTAAGAGCAATATGCTGTCGACGTTAGTCCCTTCCATGGCAATGGGTCGACGCCAGTCCGTTTAGATGTCAATCCTTTTAGACATTAGTCCTTTTAGACGTCAGTCCGTTTAGACGTTTGTCTACCCACCTATAACGTCTGTAATTTTTTAAAAGAGAACGGGCCACAAATTCTCCATATATCCCAATATTGGATTTTGATAATGCAAATCTATTTGATAAATGGCAACTACATGGACATAGACGCAGCGTAGTTAATAATCATGTTTTACTCATGTTGATAGAACTTTTATTAATTAAAAGTGTTAATTTATAATTATTATTATTAATATTATAATTCAAACATATAAATAAACCATCTACGTTTTTGTTAATGCGGAAATGTTTATCTTGATTTATAAATAAAGTTTAGTATATATTTAGGGGTGGGTCTGGAATCAAAGCGTTATATAATGGGGTGGGTGGGCGGCTGGTTTTTCCTTACGCTATTTAGCGTTAGAATAGACTATTTATCGCGTTGTATAATATATGGCCTTAGAATATGGAAGGATCGATGCATTTTTTTTATCGGGGGGCGAAATTTTAATTTACTGGCAGATTTATACTGCTTCCCATTAAAAAATATTTTGTAATAATAATAACAAAATATATTTTAAGAACAAGACAATATCTTTAAATGATTAAATTTTATTTCAACTATCAACTATAAACACAGCATATTATTTCATAACATAAAATTGTACTCTGGGTAAACTGCCACCTATTTGGGAAAAAAGTTGCTGTTAAATGAATGAGGAACAGAGAAGTGAAGAAGCTGTTTAGATACAAAAGTTCAAATAATTATATAGACTAAAGGAGATTGGTGAAATATCTAGAGTTTCATATATTAAGCTCGACATTTTATATAAAACAGAAATAGTACCGTATTATATCTGCATATTGTTTAAGCCGTACATGTGCATTAAAAAATATCAGTGTATGGAACCCTTATAAAATTATCCGCACATTCACAATCAAATTAATGTATTAATGCAAATTATGAATTTTTAGATATTTAGGGTATTTTTCAGGAATTTTTCATCTTCACAAATTTTTACAGAAATTGTCTATTCTAATCTTTTAAAACATTGCTTAATAATATGTACTATTCAAAGTCTTGAACAACATTATTTTTGTCAATATTACTTGTTTCTGTGGATGTACCAAAGCCAAGAAAGTTAGTTTTGACTGACACTTTGTGGATCGCAAATATGTTTTCCACATTATAGTATAGTGAACACTTATTCTCAAAGATACTTATTAATTATTTAGTATATCTTTACTTAAATACTATAACGTTTGCATTCACAACTTGCTATAGGAAAGATTCCTAAATCGGGACTCATTTTTAATAATTTAATTTTAATAATTTCTAGCCATGCAGTAATGCAGTAATGACATCTCGATAAACAATAACATTAAGTCATCCATAGCCATGGCTTAGTCTTACATTAATATTTTTTGGTAATGCATATACACCTATTTATCCTATATTGTAAAAAGTGGGTTTCGAACAAAAATGTTCCCATGGCTATTTGTTCTACGAAACCATTTTTTCTAATAGAACATTTATACTTCTACATTTCAAAATAATCACAACACATTGATAAAAGTTTTTATTGGTTATTTTAATAACATAACTTACGATAACATGTTCGATTGTACTTCCGACTGACTTCTTTATCGAAGAAGAACCGCCTTAGCAAAATGTTTGCTATATACAAAATATATACAAAATCATTCATATAGGCTACTCATTTTTGCCTGATTTAAAAAAATGTATGTATGATTTGTCATCCTTAGCCTACTAAACGTTAATACTTTTAAAATAATTTTAATCATTTATATATTTTTTTCATTGAACAATCGTTTATTAAAAGAATATTAAAATTGATTAAAGTTGTAACACGTCATTTCTATAATTCTAAAATCGAGTAATAGATTGTTTAATAAAGATACCATTCGAATATTCTGGAGAAAGGGACGTTAAATCTGAATTGCAATTGTATACGTACGCTATGATAATATGATTAGTCAAAAATATAAAGCTGTGTAATGTATAAGTTATTTCGTATCGAAAAATTATAACAAATTATATTCTGAATATAATTTGTTTTAAAAAAGTGAAGACTGCGTAAATAATATATGTTTTAACCATTGTAAATTAGTTTTAATTTATTTAAAGTTAAATATGTTTTTTATATAATAGGTTAGTTTTATGCGCAAATATTTATAATTGGAACAAATAATTTAAAAAATATATTAGTTGTAATTGGATAAAATAAAATTTGGAAGAGTTAACTTTTTGAGTAAAATAATAATTTTTAAGAGTCATGCCTATTCAATTTTGACAATTTTACAGAATGAAATTAATTGTATGTTAATTTAAGTAAAAACTAAGTTATTGTCAGCATAAATATAACTTAGTTTATTTTGAAAAATAAATTTCAATTTATTTCATTTATATAAATAACCCAAAAAAACTAAGTTTTTTGTTACAGCTTTAGAAAACTTTGCAGCGGTCTTCAGGGATTGAAAAACAAAAAAAATTGAATTTTTGAATTTATGGGGAGCACAGAAAATACATTACAATTTTTTTCTTCTCGAACATGTAAATAGATACCGGTTCGACAAATCAAATACAGTTTACTAATTCAAAATAAAAACCAAAATATAAAAAATAAAAAAGTAATACTATGCAAATAAAATTTGATTATATATTCCTAAAGAAAAGCAAAAATTGATCCAACGTTGCTTCGATTAAACGCTAAAACATAGAAATGAAATCTAGATTATATTCTAGGAAAGAAAAGCTCGTGACACAATGTTATCAAATGAGACCGGTAGGCATTATAGATAAACGAAATCACTATTCATATTTTTCAGAGCTTTTGGCACTGCGTTGACTCTTTTGACTGCGCTGACTGCGTGATGAGGCGGCGGAGTGATGGGGACTTGGTGACCGATTGCTTGCCTGAGAGTGTGCCGGGCTGGCCGATTGAGCCGATCGCGGCGCCGCACTGCCTTGTGAGGCTTCTTCAGGCACAGAGGCGGCGGGGGCGGCGGCTGGCTCGTCTTCGGCTTCGTCCCCACCGCCGATGTCCAACGCGGCATCACCGTCACCCTCTTCCTCGGTGGGCAGGGCAGCCTCCTCATAATCTTTCTCCAGACCGGTCATATCCTCGCGTGCCTCGTTGAACTCGCCCTCTTCCATACCCTCGCCGACATAGTGGTGAACAAAGGCTCGCTTAGAGAAGAGTAAATCAAATTTACGATCAAGTCGCTGCCAGGACTGAACTATGGCGGTGGAGTTGGTCAGCATGCAAACGCTGCGTGTTGAGTGCGCGAGTGCGGCACTGTTGACTGTACACGGACCGTATGGTTGAATTCCAACCTTGAATCCAGTTGGGCACCAATCTACAAACTGTATGTCCTGTCGTTTCTTAATTTCACTTAGTGCTTTGTTGACATCTTGCGGAGCTACATCACCGCGGTACATAAGGCAGCAGCTCATGTACTTGCCTTCGCTAAGATCACATTTAACCATTTGACTTTCTTCCTCAAATAAGTTTCGTGTCAACTCGGGTACTGAGAGATTCTCGTGCTCTGCTCGACTAACTGAAACAAACGGACTGTAGCTGACAACTGGGAAATGAACTCGTGGATAAGGCACCAAGTTAGTTAACAGCTGATCCATATCAGAAGAGACTAGAGTCTCATAGCGCATAGATGCCGTAATGGAGCTGAAAACGTAAGCACTCAATCTATTGAGATCACTGTATGTCGGAACATTATTGTGTAGATTTTTTCCGCAAAGTCCGTAAATCGCTTCATTGTCTACACCGATGGAGAGTTCAGTATGTTCCATCGATGAGTGCATCTGAAGAACTGCGTTGTACGGCTCAACAACGGCAGTGGATAGTTGGGGGCCTGGAAAAATATTAAAACATATTTTGGTCTTCTTTGAAAATTCCACCGATAGCCTTTCAAGTAATAATGAAGAAAATCCAGCACCGGTACCACCCCCAATGCCTTGCATAAACAAAAAGCCTTGTAGAGCATCACAATTGTCGCTTATTCTGCGCACACGGTCCATAACTCGCTCAATGAGATGTTTGCCAAGAGTAAAGTGTCCGCGAGCATAGTTATTTGCGGCGTCTTCGGAGCTGGTGATCAGCTGATCTGGATGAAACAAGTTGCGGTATGGTCCAGTCCGTACCTCATCTGCAATAGTATTAGACGTAAATAAATTAATCAATATCATTTTAAAAAATAGAGAAAATGGTTAATATAAAAATATATTTTAAAGCTATGTAAATATAAATTTGGCAATAGAGCTTCGACAAAAATTTCATGGTGCATATTTTATGTTAAGATTATTATGTATTTTTCTGTATAATGTATCTATCGGTTAACCATGGTTTTAAAAATGGGCGTACTCACATATTGAACAAAAGTATAAGATTATTAGTATATTATTTTAATTAGTATAACATACAATTAAATTTGTTAACGAAAACTATGATAAATAATTCTAGTCTATAGCGCTAAATAATGAAAAAATGTAATAGTAAAAATGTAAATAGTAGGGTATAACAAATTTAATTTTAGTAATTTTAACTCAAAAAGTTCATTATTATAAAAACAACGCTATTAATTGTTGAGTATTTGTTAATTAATTGGCATCATTTAAAACTCTTTCAATTAAAATTTAAGAGGAATCATTACTGTATAAGGTAATATATTTAGACACATATTTTTTATATTTATTTACGAATACATGTTGATAGTAAATATAATAAAATTATTTCACATTTTTTTACCTTAAGCAACATATTGAATTAAATTTAGAATAATTGTATTAATAAAATCCTTATAATATTTCTGATTAATTTTGTACTTATTTTGTTCCACATTTCGTTATTTCAAATTATATTTTCATAAAAAATACTGTATCTATTTAATTAATTATTTACACTTTCTTACCAACAACGCTAGGTTCCAAATCGATAAAAAGGGATCGCGGGACATACTGTTCGTTTGTAGAAGTGTATTGGTAAAATGTGTTACATGACCGAATATCGGCTTCGTTCAAATCTGCAGAGATTTTTCCATCACATTCAACACCATGCTCAATGTTTAAAAGTTCCCAAGCCGCATTAGCCAGCTGTACGCCGGCTTGTCCAATGCTAACGCATATAACTTCTCGCTAAAACAAGTTTGATATGTGACCATATTTAATAATATTGTTTAATTGCATTAAAACATAAATATTACAAAGTTGAATAATAACGAAACTTCATCACGCTTACTATATATTTATTATTAATTATATTTAGCTAGATGTGTTCGGAGTTTTACAAAGTAAGAACAATGTGTCTTTAATATTACTTCATCACGAAACAAAAAAACCCTTCTACTTATTACTTTTATTAATTAAATTTACATTTTGAACACAATGCAATATTAGGAAAAATAATTTATATATAATGTTTAGATTAAATCAAAATTCAAAGAAATGGTCGAATAGAAGCATATGCACCAAAAAGTAACAATATCGTTTAATAAAAACCTTTACTTACCACCATTTATGCTATATTTGTCTGTCTTAATATAATGGCCTGACGCGACGGCTGACAAACCAAAGAATTGTTTTTGTCTCTATCACCAAGGTGTTTATTTTAATTTAAATTTAACAAACAAATTTGTTTAAATAAATATTGCTTAGATTAGTCAAGTGTCAAACGGATATTGATTGCAATATAAATAATACAACATTTATTTTTTTATAATTTAAAAGCTATGATTGAAAATTCATAATATTCTACCAAAATCAATAACCAAATTAATTACTGATTTTTAATAGATTTTTTCATCAATTTCCATTCTAAGTTTAACTCTGTGACAACTATGATAAAATAGTTTTTTTTATTTGAAAACTAGTAGAAACCATTCAGAAAAGTTTCATTTAAAAAAAAATTATTTATTTTAATCAATAAAAGTATAACTAAAAAAGTCCTTCTTGAAGGTTAAATTGAATAAATTGTTATAAATTTATTTAAAATCCATATTAGTTTTATTAAATTGAAGAGAAAAATAAATCAATGTTGATCCAATGTCAAAGTATTGATAGAGTTTCCGCATTTATACAAATTTGAATATATTTAATGTCAATTATACAACCATAGAGTATAGAATAGAATAGAGATTTCACTCTTATTGATTTCATATACATTGTGTTATAGCCATCCTATTTTAATATGTTAATTTTTGAACGTCTAAATACCCCAAAACCATATTGCGGTTCAACTTGCAAAAAATTAATTAAAAAATTATTGAAATTTATTAGTTATTGCCTGAACTGCAATATACATTGAACAGCAATATACCTTAAAAAATCAATACAAATGCTAAAGCATAATAGAATTACTGTTTAAAAAATTGAACCGCAATTATACGCCACAAGGCTGAGGGCCGTCAGTAATAGTACATTGCGTTGTAAATTTTATAAAAATATAGTAGTGTTAAATTTGTTTTATTAAATTGATTTTAAGAGCTAATATAAATATACATACGATTTTAAAATGCGTATTGTAAGTTGTCTATAAAATATAATTTATTGCCTGCATATCTAAAACTGTTTTACTACATGAACTATTTTACAGTACTGCTATCAGGTTTTAAATAATTATTTTGCAAAAGTTTTCGGGTAAGAAGTTAGTGGTGTTGAACTGCAACAGATCAATATAGGAGTCAAATCTATAGATATATCTTTTACTCTATATGGATATATTACATATTTAAAAGTAGTCAGTTCTTTCATTTATTAATATGCTCATTATTTGTAACTCAAACGAGGAATACAATTTGTAAAAGCATTTTTCAGTTATTGGTCTGTGTTTTTTGCAGGGATTTGTTGACATTATACAAGGCTAACACTAAGGAATCCAAGAAGAAAAAAAATGTTTTGGTACGAAATTTTTAATTTGTGCATATGCTAATTAAGACTAGAACATACCAATTTAGTTGAGAATATGATCTGGACAGGTCCAGATTTATTTCAATGTGTTTCTGTCAAAACCTCTGATATCTTAAAGCAAAAAATTCAGTTTGTCTTTCTTGGGAACATTTAGCCCTTTATTCTATATTGAATCAAAGTTGATACAATATAATCCATATTGTGAGGACAGTTTGAAATTTCATAATGATGTAATTTAAAAAATGACACCGAGAAATAGCTTCAGTAATATTTACAATATTTGCAACTTTACGTCGTTCAGTCATATTATATAACAATATTAAATATGGGTTACGGTTTACATAAATTGAAATGACTTATATAGCAATTTAAATTCCTTAATAGCTACAATGTGTATATATTAAAATTTATAACAGTTCAATAGCACAAAAGAAAAATTAAAAAAAAACTAAATGTTTTTTTAATAACTTTATATATTTATTGTAGAAATAATTCGCGAATAAAGCAACATAAGATTGCACCTCGAAATGTTCAGTTATTCACACATACATTACTTCCTAGTTAAATTTTAAAACTTTAGAATTAATTAAATATATCAATTATATATATCAAGTCAACGTTTCAATGTCAAAACCTATGTCTCTTAATCATGGTCGGAGTGAAAATATAATTATGGTTATAGGTTCAGCGTATTATTTTTTTGATTAATTTTTTACGTTTAATATTTATATTATATTATATTTAACGTATTAAAATATTAGATTTTCATTAAAACTATTCTTTTTAATAACTTGATATAATTATGTTATGAAGTTTTACTTTTTAATTATTTCTTAAACGTTTATATACCTTTTTACTCATTATATATTATATTCTTTCCGAGATTTAATCTAGATTAAAAAAATTATAGACGACACAATGTAGCCGTCGAAATCCCAATTTGATGTAATTATTTGCATTTAATAAATTCAACAGAACATTGAGATAATCGTATAAATTCCTTTATGCCAACTTCCTTCTAAAGTTTTCAAAAAACAATGTGTAACTTAAAGTCATTAATTAAATGATCAGACAATCTTTTGAACTGCTATGCTTCGATTGTAGAGCAATAATAGAAAGAATATTAACAATAATATAATCATTTCAATTATTATTTAAAAAAATTCCGAAATATTATGGAAATGTTGATATTTATTAAACAATTCTAATCAATTTCAATTATTTATTACACGATGTCCTGTACATTAGTCGTTTTGAAGGAAGAGATTCTGTGTAGAATAATTACCTCCATAAAGGTCTTTAAATAATTATAATGTACGAGTCGCGAAGTGACGAGTATCATTAAATTGTTTAAAAACCGTCGATGAAGGTAATTGATAATATTTATTTCCATGTATTTTGGAGTACTTAAAATCATTTAATGACAGTACCCAAATTCATTTAATGGCAAATACATGATAACATTTAAAGACATATTAAACGTTTTGAATGTATACTTCAATTTAAAATATTCAATATAATCAATCGGTGTATTTTAAAGGGATTAAATAATGCCCATTTCGTTTAATGCCCGTAAATATATTTTCCAAAACACAAGCCCCAATGATCAATATTTAGTTTGCGGGTATTAAACGAAAGCTAATAATAGTCATATAAAAATAAGCTGTAATTTGGGGTGCATTAAACGAAATTAAAAGCCGAAAATAGATTATATTGAATAACGCCGCCCTGAAATTATACCGATTAATCCCTCAAATGATATCATTAATCATTATATTTTAAAGTATGCAAAATGATATATTCATAATATTCAAATTTACCTTGATAACTCATTTAATATGCTGCACATTCAACGCAATCGACAGATTATTTAATGTAATGTACTGTACATTACATTAAATTAGTAACTCACAATTCAACAACACGGAACAAACACACGAAATTGTAAACGCAAATGTTCAATCAGCGAGTGTTAAGCAGTCAGAATTAGCTTCGAAAGTAAAAGCTCCGCATGTTATTTTAAGCTTCGGAATATTTGAGGAAATCACTTCACCTGCTTTCTCCGTTTCTTTCAAACCATCTGACTCAGATCGTACAGGATCGTTGCCTGAGACGCTGTCACACATTATCACTACTTCGCTTGTTGCCTTGAAATACCCATAGACTACATTGCCCATCCTTTCTTCTGACATGGCTGTATCCACGTACGTCACATCGGCTTTTGAGGCGTGGCCCGTTTTACGAACTGTAATTTCTTTTGAAATGCCTCCCATGCACCAGTCGTGTTTAGAGTGTCCTTCTCAACGAAGTGTTCGAGTAAAACAATTATCACTGATGCTCTTTATTGGTTGAGATTATGTTCCGGAAATGGTATGTATGCTCATTGGTTTGTAAACCAAACATTACTCTTCGGCTTTATTACCGAATTAAATAGAATGATTCTCATCCATGCACTGAATGAGCTTCAAGTGGATGGGACAGGTAAAAGTTGTAAAGGTAAACAACAATACATCTGTTTTTGTCTGGATGTGAATAAATGTATGTAATTTTTGATTACTTATATTTTAACCGTTCAACACCGTTCCAATCTCTTTCGAGATTTTGTGAATTTATACCATACATCAGGTCTCGGTGTTCCTGATGTGCTCTTAATGCGAAATGCATACCAAAGTGATAAATTAATGTATCAATAACCTGTTTAGGATTACTTTGGCCAAATACTCCAGTTTTTCACAACTGCTCCTCAGCTACAACGGAAATCGTAGCTGCACGTTTCTTGGGTTTGACATTGTCATGTAGCGCACTTCTTTTCATCACCGCATCCAGAATTTCTCGTGTTCCCATAAAGCTAGGGTCATGGAATTTGCTCCAAGGTTTTTTCAGTTGATAATTAAAATGGTGTTGTATACCTGCCTCGATTGTTTTTAGGGTTATGGGTAGATATTCTTCACAGTTGACTTTACGCGCATCTGCGATAAAATGTTTCATGTACAAGTTCAAATCAGACAAATCCATTTCATCCATGTCTTTATAAACTTTTAGGCCACCACCCAGAGATGTTTTCCAATGGTTCAATCAATTATTAAATAAACTGACGACCCACTTAACCTTTTCTTGGGTAGCTTATGGAATAAGAACTTTCCTCATTTCTTCTCTAAGATCATTATCGAATGTGGAAAACAAAACGAGTTGACGGTATCTCATCGGCGAATTCATCTAAAAAGTACTGAACAAAAGTTTATTCTAGAAAGAACAATGATGCGAAATATCGTTCTTTTTATGTAGCATATAGATATACATATATTAATTTATATCACTTTTTATAGAATTTGAATTAATCGATTGTGTTAGCATGGTTAAAATAAACTTATACATAACATTTGGTGATGTTTTCTACAAATAAACATCTATGTTTTAATACGGTATAGTAATTCCTACTCTAAATGGTATACGCTACAAAATTCAATTCACTATAATATCTATATTGTTATTAATAAGAAATAATAACTTATCCGAAATATATATATAATTGAAGTTTTAACTATCGGACTAATTTTTTTAAATTATATTAATTATAAAACTTCATAATGCCCATAAAAACATACTTAACTATACTTTACATGGTACCGATACCATTTTAGTGGGAAAAGATATGCGACTCATAAATCAATATGACAAATTGCCTAAAACAGTAGCACACATTAATTTTCTTATTACTTGTAAGAAGGAAAAAATACTACCAAAAACTCTTGACAACAGATATACAAGCTTCCTATTTTATTGTCAAAAAATATATAAATATGTTGGATTGTCTCTGTTTAAAACAACAATACTTAACGGTATTATATCTGAAATGTACAAAAAAACAACGAAAACACAAGAATGAAATTGAAAAATCTAGAAAGCGAAATTTGTACATCTAAAAAATGACTCAATTTTGCAACGAACTTTCTGATAATACTAATTGCAGTTTTGATCAAAGTTATAATGAATCTGTTAAATCACTTAATAGAAGAATTTCAGGATCGTGAAAATTATCCTTTATGCTTCTTTTATTATATAATATTAAATGAATATGTTAAGTTTTAGTACAGTCTAGGGCATTCAGATGGCTTAGAAACAATAAAATGCATATCCAAGTAAGTTTTAAATTTTTTACCTCTTCAAGGTCATTGAATAGCCCGAAAAATAATACATGGATTTTACACATCGATTTCCATAAATAGTGGATTTCATATATCGTTGATTAAATTATAGTTATTTGATTTAAAGACTACTAACTGATAAGATTCGAATTCACCAATCAACCTTGAATTTTTAAAACACATTTAAATTTAAAACATTATTTTTAACGCAAGGTACGTATAGAAAAACAGTTAAAATTAGTAGGTTAAATTAGTAGTAGGTAATAGTATTAGTAATAGGTAAAATTTGTACGTAAATATTAGTAAAATAGATAACGGCATATTAGTGATTATTGACTGTAATTTTCAAATTGCAATTTTGGAAATGGTTTCCCTAAACTAAATTGTCTAGATTCTGACGTTTAGACGATGACACATCAAATGATATTTTCTCTTCATCGCGAATTTTGGGGTAGGAGGCATCCGTCGTTTGATTCACTACTGGCTGAATTTTTCCGATAAAGAGCTGAACGAAGATTTTTGTTCTTGCTCCGCGGACATTTCTTTATATGCCCTCACAGCATTAGACATGTGACTCGTCTTTCTGCATATTAAATCTTCCTCAAATCCGGCTTGAAACAGTCTCAATGTTCCCGTTCTTAATACATTTAAAAATATTATTGTTATTGAATAAACTGTTTATTATTGATTTAAATGTTATTATTTCCGGGCATTCAATAAAAATAATTGAATAAAAAATATTAGAAAATTCTGATTTTTGAAGCCTGATGTGGAACAATTTATTAATCGAAACTGTATTTAAGTTTGAACTACTTCAGAAACAGTGTTAAAACAATATTTTTGTGAATTAAAAATAATACGACGTTGGGCGTTGTCCAATTTTTTATAAATTTGCTTTGGTTGACAAATTTTTATTTGAAAGTATTTTGCAATTCTCAAAGTATTGATTACATGGGTTACATTTAGTTGCTATGCTAGCTATATGATGTATAACTTTGAATAAATAACATATTATAACGTTTCGGAATATCCGGAAGTTTAACTGACTGTAAAGGTAAATTGAACATTGAAGAGCATAATGGTTATTTCAAGTTTTTTAACGGGTTATAATATAAGTAGGATTTATGTTAAAAAAGAATCCCAGACGGAGATGGAAGGAGAGCATCGATTTTTGAAGATGATTCAAAGGTATGCTTTTTACTGTTCAAATTAAAATAATGCTTAACACATGTTTTTAATTTTCAAATTACATGTTTTCTTTTCAATTTTTGTGTGCATTATTCACTTAGCAATCTTGGTTTACTTATTTATTTCCCTCCATTTTCTTATTTTTTTCAATTCTCAGTGAATTCTCATTGAATTTAATAATATTGTATTAAATAATGTAAAGTTTAGCTTCAGTATGTAAAACTTGATTTGAATGTCAAGCATGTTACCAATTTTAGATGTATGCAATAGTTGATAGCCTGTTTTAATGTAATCTCATAAAAATAATTATTTACTTTATTTACTTTTACTTTATTTTTTATTGATAAATCAATTTTTAAAATTTTACAGTAATAAATATATCCATGAAAAAACATCTCGAAATCAACTGATACAGTTGTGTAAATAATTAATATCCACCATTTAGAACATAGTCTAGAATTCCCAAATTTTTGAAATAATTTTTTATAAATTTTCTTAATTTTACGTTTTGTTGTATCCTACTAAATATTCGAATTAAATCCGAACACGGAACACAACCAGTTTAGTATGACTAATCAAATTAAACAAGACAAGACAACACAAGCGAATTAACTCAGCAATTATTTATTTAATCCTCGCGGTTCTTTTTCATACTAATTACATTTAAACAACAACATAATAATAATACTTATTACAAATATGCCACACATATTTATTACGAATTTCTAAATTGTTTTGATGTATACCGGATCCCAATTCTAATTAATCAAGCATAAATCACGTAGCTATCAGATCAAGTATATTTATTATTATGAACATTGTTGCTAGCGATTATTTATTAATTCAAATATAATTA
>JAUZND010088572.1:0-15367 GCA_034780555.1 Coelogynopora nodosa
TTCGTCCGACGGATTGCGTTACCCGACGAGTACGGTTCTCGTCGGACGAATTGCGTTATATATTTTTTAACGTAATTTATTTAATAAATAATTAAGTAGTATTTATTTACCAATTTGGAAGAAATGAGCCTAAAATAACGCACTATGATATATAATCAATCTATTTAACTATGTCAGTTAATGTTGTACAAGCATCAACAATTATAACTGAACAAGTAAACATAGTAAAAAATCGGGCCATGAAAATTAGTATTAATTATCAAATGTATTAATTAGACCGTGTATTAATTAGCGAGTGTTTACTTTAGTAATAAAATGGTAGAATACAAAAACTACTATTCGTTTGTGTAATTACGTAGCTAGGACATGATGACTAATAATTAACAAAATACAAAATACAAAAGCAGTATATATTCCAAGGATGAATATATTTCAAATGCTTACTTGGCGGTAGGTAATCTTTTACAAGTTAGAAGAACTGTTCATCACAATAATGGGTACATTACAAATGCTTACTTGCATAGTCTTTTACAGCTTTCAACAACTGTTCCCCATATCTTGGATTTCAGACCCCAACAGAATATTTAGTCTATGTTTTCTTGAAATCCGCGTCAACGGAAGATTTAATGATTTATAAAAAACGACAACAATTGTTTTCAAATAAATTTAATTATTCTTTTAATTTTTTCTCAGTCAGAAAATACTTAATTTAAGTTTTATCAATTTTGGTTGACTAAGAGTTAGTTCAGACGAAGCTTGAGCGGTAGTCATGTGTCAATAATTCTTGTGGAGTAAAAATGTTATCACAAAGTTCGTGAAGACGCACATGAGGCATTTTACTTCGAATAATTATTTGCAATATTTAAACGAAAATTAAAAAAAAAATTCAGATACTAAACGCCATGATTACCGTTATAATTTTTTTATAAATGATTAAACTTGAAACAACAAAAGCGTGATTAATACATTTACAGACCCAAATGTTTAAATCAAATGTGTATATTTCTATTGACATAATTAATAAGTAAACTGAAGAATAATATTTTTGATAAAAAATAGAATTCTGTGAAAATAATATGATTTAAAACATTCTATATATATACAAAATGTTCTGAACACAATGCGTCGATTCGTGAACAAGTTAACGTCAAGAAAAGGTATCGATCTATCTTCCTCTTTTTCATGTGTAAATTTTATAGCTGAATTCATGCCATTGAGATGATAAAAGAAAGCTTGGATAGCCTCATCACCTTCATTTATTTCGGTTAGACAATCCCTTTTGAGCCCCTCCTGCAGCGCAGCCATGGACCATGTAGGAAATGGAATTTTGAAATAATTGCTACTGTGTTAGATGCGCTTTTTCTACTACCTTTATTTAGTTATAAGCAATTATGGTAGTCGAAGGATTAAATAAGTTATAAGTAAAAAAAAACATATTTAGCCCCACTTCTGCGCCTTTAACCACGTAGGAAAGGGAACATCGACATATTTACTACACTATAGTATTAGATCCGTTGTGGTCACTAACCTGTTTAATTTCGTTTACTCATTTAATCAATTAAATAGTTAATTAAATTCATTTGTTCCTTATATTTTCAACCGTACATATATTTATTTGTATAAATCCGAATTATATTTAAAAAAATAATAATTTCAGTTTAGTTTAGGGTTTAATATCTGTATTAACCCATATTTTGCATATTTATATTAGTTTTAGATCAACCCAGACAATAATTATGTTAGTTGTTACAAAATAAATTGTTTGTATTTAGGGCCATTGAAGATTTCATAATGGTTTTCGTTGATCACGTTAACTAAAATTGATACCGTTTTTATTCTAGTTACGAATATTTGAAAATCTGATAGGGTTTAGCAAAAAAAGTAACCAAGAGTGGAGTACGCGCTTCTTAAGTGTATTCTCTTTTTGTGTCGACTTATTGTGAAAATTTACACATTATCAATAATTATAATTTGTCAGTTGATAAGTTTTATAATACATTTTCAATAGTAGGTTTGTTAACTTTCGTAGAAAGAAATATGGCCAACGTAACTGCCGATCACACAAATTCACCCGGCGGTGATGGTTCGAGTTTTCTGCCTCCGCAGCCGACACTGCATGATCCCACCGCACCCCCCGTGCTCTCCTCAGATGTACCGCTCTGTGCCGCCTCTGGTAACCTCGTATGTCACGCTCTTCGACTGGGGCCGGGCCAGGACCTGGCTCAGGGTATCAGTGGCTATGTGATAAGGAATTGTCTGCCCTCCGCTTTTGTCATCTCTTGTGTGGGCAGTCTTCGGTGTGCAACTCTGCGCATGGCAGAGACCGGAGTTCTGGGCGCCGATCTTCTGGTGAGAGGGACTTTCATTCGTATTAAAGTCTACTGTTTGTCCGTTTGACATGCTTAGCACTACACCACTGTGGCTCTTATAGATTTATGTGACTAGTCACTCGATCTAGGAATTTTATCAGTTACGGCATATTGCACAACTTAATTATGAATAGAAGCCAGTCTAAATATATCAGGGAAGTGAGCAGGAGAGAAATCTCTCCAAACTGGGAGTACAACCGAGTCTTCTAGTAGTTTTTAGTATTGATGCTCGAGACTACCTATTGCAAACTTAGTCAATTTTTATTGTTAAGAGCAGTTGTTATGAAAACTTGCTTACAATTTATTTTAGGAATATATTTGTTTTATTTTTTAATTCGGTTTTCCTTCCTTTTATTTTTTGATGAACTAGATAGTTTAGTTGTACGATTTAGTATCGGTTACACTAAGTTCGAAATTGTTTATAAAAAATATGTAATTAGTTTCAGATTCTGAACCGTTTTTACTGAAACATTTCTAAAAGAAAGTCATCAGCCTTCCTCTATATTATTCAGGCACGAATGCTCAATTCTCGACGTGTGGGTGTTTTTATTTTTAGTCAAATAATCTGAGTATAACATAAATGAATATAGCTGAACTGAACAATGTATTAAAGGTATCAGCATTTCAAAAATATAATTTTAAATTTTAGGAATATTAAAGGGTGTTTTATATAATAAATTTAAGATGAAGAGAATCAAATATAAGATTAGGCGTTTTTTAAGATTAATGTTTTAATTGAAGGATGAAAAACAAGTGCCAGGCAACAAAATTAATGTATTGTGGTTAAATATTTATTTATATTTAATATTTAAATATATTAATTTGGAAATTATTATCAATTAGTAATCAGTTAGCCTACTATATAAAGATATAGTTAACTAAAATTAGGAAACAATATTTTTCTGTTACTTTCAATACACCCTTCACTTATCATATTATTTAGTCAAATAATGATTAAGTCACCGGGATAACCTGGAGAAAACTGTAATTTGTGAAAAAATTAAGGAATAATAACCCGGGAATATGATTGTTATGTTTTTGTTATCTATATTTATAAATAATATCCGAGAATATCCGAGAAAAACCCATTATAAATTTATTAAACCATAAAGTATTTTTGTTTTTTAAAATTTAATAAACAAGCTGTCCAATATAAAGTTAAAAAAACGAAAGTGTCTTTCACAAAGATCTGTATTTGTCTATTATGATCGCAATAAATTTAATGAATGAAACGAAAATCGATAATAACATTGATTCATTCGCCTTAGTATATCACGCTAATTATATATACAATATATAGTATAGTTGTAAATTAAATACTGTTGTATTCATATAACGATCAATGGTTTATCTGTAAACAATAATTAGAAATATGAGACAAACTAAATAAAACTGTTTAAGCTTAATTTATTTTGTCTCATTTTTATTAACCATATTTTCTATTAATCATAATTTTCACCCCCACAATCTACCCAATATGAGTGCAATAAGTTATTTATACGACGATATTATAAATATATATGTAATAAATAAATTGGGTGAATGTTTTATCAATATAACTATGTTTTATTCCTTAAAAATTAACGCAGACTGACATCGAAAAACTAACCGTTGTAAAATACACTTTCGTTGTATTGTTAACAATTTCCTAAATATTCTTATCAACCCAACAAAAGTTTCATTGTTACAAAAAATATAATTTTGTTTTTAATATTAATCGATATATTTTGAAATCGTTATATAACATCTGCAATCTTAATGGAAAAATACCATATTGGATTCAATTTTCATATTATGGGAGCATATAATATTTATTTACTATATTATTAATTGCTTGAATTTCAAAAAATCGTTATCATTTTTGTTTGGAGATCATGGGACTATAGATATTGTTTTGACAATATAAAGTCACACTTATATGCTGGAATAACTTTTTATGATATATCAATTTGAATAGCAGGCGGCGTCTTTCATCGCCGATAATAGCCTCTCAACTCTTGTCAATAAATCTTGCTACGAATTAGCAATATGCCCAGCATTTTTGTTTGATCTTCTTTTTGTATCGTGCGTCTATTTAGCTAGCTGGGGTAAACATATTCAGATCAAGTGACAAGGAATTATTGAATTACAATTCGGATAATTGTAATATGCTGCTAAAATGAAATTTTTTAATTGAGTTTGGTGGTTTATATAGATTTAATATTGAACATTACTTAGATTAACTGTAGACTTATAATACTAATGAAGAAGTAGCTTAGTAGTCTAATTATAAACAGGTCGTTTGGATTAGAAATTGGATATAAATTCCAACGTGTTTAAATTCTATCGAACTGAAATTTGGATCCAGTAAACAAAATTTTCTTGTTAACGTTTTTGACATATCAAATATTTGATCTCTAATTCCCTATTTACGTAACCAGCCCTTCAAAGTTTCCTGAAAGTTTCCTATCTTTTATAATTAGTAGAATTTACTGTTTTCAAGAATTACATATTTTTCGCGATTACTTTTTATATAAGGGATTTTTGGACTATTGACACGAAAATATTCTAGATTTATTTTATGGGGAAAAATAATTAAGTAATTGATTTTTTTAATGTCTCTGGACTTGTTTCAACAGTCATTTTAAATTTGAAACTTATAATGTTTTCAAAAAATATCTCTCCCGCAGAATATATTATTAGTTAAAATATTTATTATTATATAGGAAAAAGATACACTAAAATTAGCAATAAATAAAAATGTTAAAAGCTAATTTAGGCATTTTATCTAGTTTGGACCAATACCAACTGAGTTATTACAAATGTGAAATTGTTATTCTGACCTCCATACATATATTATTCATGTGAGATATTGTCAATTGTCATAAAATAATGTATACCACTGTAATGTATGCTATGTTTTAGTGGGACTGATTTACCAGAAGCACAGGCAGTTTGAAAATATATTTTTATTGTTGAATCATCTTGAAGACATATTTATATTATATATGATATGTTTATATAATATTTATTTATTTAATTTAATATTTTATAATATATTTATATTATATTTTGAAGATATATTTATATGTATACATAGTTACAACTTCTTTTATTTGTTTATTTGTTAGAATTGTAAGTAAAAATGAATTGTGTAGAGAGAAAAATATATCTAAATATATTACAAAGTTATGTAAACACGTACCATAAACATATGAAAACAAAAAGGTCCATCCATATGATGTCATCAAAATTGACAACAAAACATTGACCAATAATAGAAAAGGATCTTCAAAAAATATTACCTATTTTAGTTATAATTTTCAATTTTTTTTTCATTTTTGGAAAATTTAATTTCCCATAAAGCTTGAAATTCATACATAAATTTGTTCAAACTTTTTTTTAATTGCCTTGATAACATAATAAAAATAGATTATGGAAATGAATCTTTTTTAATGCCACTATACCAAATTTCAGCTCAAATTGTTAATGATAATAATGTTATCCTTCGAGCTGGGGTGTTAGAAAGCAGGGTTGATACGAAGTCTGTAAAAGTCTGGTATTTTTAAAAGGTGCTTTCCAGACTGGAAAGGCATAAAAAGAGTTTTTTTATGGAAAAGTCTCGAAAAAATTGGACTTTTTGAAATATGTGAATATATAAATTAGCAATAAATCTACAAATTATTGTTTTCTCAATTTTATTTGCAAGTTATCAGAAACGTTTTCAACTTGGAACTGAACATTTCTTATGATGTGTAATTTTAGATGTTTAGATGAGAAGGTAAGCCACTTGTTCAATTTATAATTTATAATTGAAGAAATTATACTTACATTGTACACAAAAGCATGTAAAATGCGTATGAACCCTGGAAAGGGCAATATATGGACGTATCTACTCTATTTGAAAAAATAAATACCGAACAGAAAGATTATTAAGTTATTTAGATATTTAGTTTCAAATTTGAATGTTGAAAATACAATATTATATATTTTTTCATTTTATATAAAGTAAACGTTATTTGTCATTATGCGTATTTTTTATACTTTGACGTAGTGTCATTTATAATGTAATTATAACATTTTAAATATAACATTTATAATTTCATGTGGAGTGTTTGTTTTTGAAACGACTATACTTAAAAAAGTTTATTTGATTAAATCAATGTGTAATTGTGTATCTATTTCTGGAAACCAATTTAAATATGAAAAAGATGACGGCATATATGACAATACATAATTAAACTCAACAGGAAGGAAATATGTGAAAAGAGACTGTATTGCGTTATAATAATTATTAAAACAATAAAACAATAATTTGATGATTTAAAAATTTGTTTTTAAATCTTATCATTAAAGTAATCTTTTATTACTTGTTCAAAAATATAGTGTGCGGTATATAGCTGGCATATGCTTGTTATAGTAGGTTAATGATAACAGCATTTTATTTTTTAATCAAAATAGATTAATTTTGTTGTTTATATCTACAATTTATGTAATATTTTTATATTGAATACATTTTAGCATAATAGTATTTAATATATATAGTAATAAATAATAGAAAAGGTCCGAGCTTTCACCTTTCATCATAAAGGCATAATCATGGTGTGAAATTAAAACAATTATTGTAGTTTTTCTTTTGCAATTAAATAGTTGTTTAATTTCCTCGTAAAAATTGTATTGTTAATAATTATTTTATTTACAAGTATGTATATACGTGAAATGTATGTATATTTAAGTAATACATTAATATTTCATCATAAATTAAACTAACCCCCTATATGGCCGTTCTACAGTTAATGACTAACAAATGTGTAAATAGCTATATGTATCGACTTCTGAAATTTTAATTATTTGAATAATTCAATTGACTGTTCACAAGTTTGCATGTTTGACCATGATTCACATGGTTGTACCTAGACATATTATATATTTTAAAAAATTCATTTCGGATAAAAACCGTGCTGTTTAGAAAGGGTTACCTATTTTATATATAGATGAGATTCCATTAGCAGTATCTTAGTACAATAATAAAAACGTGTAGATAGCGCAATACTTCAATGTAATGCAATTTTCTGTATTGCGCTATCTACACCTTTTATTTTATTTTAATTGTGTATACTTATTAAGTTAGAGGTCAGTAATCTATGTAATATTTTAGATGAATTAAATACTATGAAGGGTGAATTATAAGATTCCTATAATATTTTACCATGATGATGATATGTAAACTAAAGGGTGGACAAATGATTCCGAAATAGTGTAATATGAAATGTAATTATAGGTATATTTAATTTTAAAAGTTTTGATAATTTTAATTAAATAAAGAGGCAATTAATCAGGCTCTATTTATGAATATAATAGGTCACTGCAAAACTTTGTAGCAAATTATCCTGTTAACAAGTATTTTTTTTACTAAATGTATGCAAAATGTATACATTTTAAAATAAATGGTAACCTTTTTTATCATAAATTAAACTAAAGTACATATTCTCCGATTGTTACTTAATACCTATTTGAAATACCCTTTATTCAATTCGTACATCGGACACCAGCACGGTTGCATTTACACCTTCTGGTACAGGCCTTTTGCAACCAGTGTAGGAGAATGGCACATGCCACTGAAGCATCGCTGAGTGTGGTCCATAATGGTTGTCAGTTATTTTTGCCAGCCCCAGTCACTGAAGTCAGGGATTTTCTGTTGTACTGCGGTGGCCTGATTCCAGTAGTAATTCGCCTGTATTAGAGCTCGCTTCACATGCTGGAACAGCGCGGCTTGGGTAGGTGGAATGTTTTCCAGTGATCTGCTGCCAATGGTGAAGAGACGATGCCTTGCTTCGTTGGCACTGGCTGGACTACAACCCTTGATGTACATTATTATAACAAATCTTTTAATCTGCTGCATGTGTATGGACTCGATTGTAAAGAGGTCAGGGTCCTGTGTGAGACCCACTAGTGTATCGGTAAGGTCGGGTAATCTGGTCCAGGCGGCCGCCCAAGCAGTCTTCTTACCACATCCAAGAATCTGTGAAGTTGTGTCACAGCCAGTTAGGGTGTGGAAGAGGGGTAGTGTCAAGAACTTTGACGAACCGAGATTGGAGCTGATAGTATGGACTGGAATGTCACGGTACTTTTTTCCAGTTCCGAAGCCCACCCAGAGCTCTGATAGGCCAGAGGTCTCATAAAACCTGACTGCCAAAACCACGACATCACTGTCTAGTGTGCGAACATAGGCTGTTATATGGCCCTGCTCTGTAGTATGTTCCAGATGTCAGCCTCGACAAGGTTGTTTGGCTGAAGTGGAGTAAGGTCACAATGTCGGTTGGAGAGCACGGTTTCGTAGTGGGTACTCAGGAGGAGCTTTCCACCCATGTCAGTCTTGGAGATCTGTATGCAGATGAACGAGTGCTGCCATTGCCAACTCTTGTCCGTGGGCCATTCCCACGACGTTGTTGGGTGAGCCCTTGAAATTATTTTCCTTTGGGTAATTATCCCATACAGCGTCGATGCTTTGTGCTCCGCTCTTCATGTGGGCCTCTAGAAATGGTACAATGTGGAGTGACTAATATCTGTGGAGTGACATATTCACTAAATGTCTTTGCTGTTGTTGGGCGAACCATGTGATTTACTGCTGCCATATCCAAAACCACGACTGTTGCTTGTTTCGCAGGAGCTGAAAGGTCAGTCGGTGCATTGATGCATTGCAGAATATCAGACTTTGTCCCAAGTCGCAGTGACACTCGGCCAGCCAGACTTGATGGTTCTTTCTGATTTTCGAACCTAAAGAAGTCTGCCATGTCAACATCAGGGCCGGACTGCATTGAGAGGAAAAGCTGTGTGACCAAAACCATGTTTTTCCTCTGTACACCACTGTCCTTTCTGCATATATATTCTTTGGGTCGGGTCGATTGGCAAAAGTTAGCATAGTTTTTGTTTGATCATATCAGTACAGGCATTGAAACCTTTAACAGCCTTTCTAAGACATATGCTACATGAAGGGCTTTGCCAGCTTCACATATTTGAGACAGAGAGGTAGCGACGGCCTGTTCCATGGCGTTTTGTGTATCCAGTGGAAGGGTTTGCCAAGTTGGTCTATCACTTCAAAAAATAATAGTATATCCTTCTGAAACTTGACTGGCAAAAAAGTGTCCTTCCTCATGATGAGCAGTAGATGGGGAGGAAAGGTCTTGTGTAACCTGAAACTCCTGAACCATCCGCACACAGTCAGTGTAAGAGCCTCAGAGTTCTCATAGAGATCAGTCGCTCATAATGTTGTTACCCTTTGTGTAGGTAATTATAGCGTTGATGCAGAATTCACGCACTCAGTAACCTAAACCGTGCTAGACCAATGTTATTGCCGAGGAAGCTATAAGGGACAAACTCTTTGGGTAGGTACCTACTAATATAACTAGAGATTATTTAAATACAATAACCTAAGGTCTACATAATTTATTGAAAATTACGTTAATATTATAAGCTAGATTTACGATTAAAAAATAGCATTTTGTTATCTATAAAATTACAATTATTCAAATCAGAAATAAATTAGTTGTAACTTCTGTAACTATTAAAATTAGTTATAATTTCTGGCAATTTGAGCTGTTAGAGCATGTAAATATTTCCTCGGGTGGCGGACATTTTGTATTTTCGCCAATATGGTGGCCCGGGAGCCTCCCTTCTTGGCACCCGTCAAAAATCAAAAGAGTATGGCATGGGCAACATCGGCCAAATTTGGTGCTTTTGGAATAATTTGAACCAAACGGCCACCAAAATGGCCCTAACGCAACTATAATTTAATTCGTTAATATATTTTCCAATCATTTGTTTAAAAACAACACGACATTCGTATTTTAACCCAATCTCATGTAATCTCGAAACAGAATAAGATCAAAATATATTTGAATTGATCATCAATTGACATACAATAAATGTATTGTTATTTTCTTCTCATGTTAATTTTAATGTAAATGTAGTTCATTCCACACTAATCATACTTAATTATTAAACTGTTGTCAATAAAAAATATTTCCCTATCGCATCCAATATTCAAACCTTAAATCAGGATCACAGTATCTGACATGAGACAACATTTTTGAAAATTGCATGTAATAATTGATAATTTTAACTAAGACCTGTGTCTAAGCCGAAATTTCAGTGAAATCGGACAGTAGAAAACATGAAATCTTTTGAGACCATCTTAACAGTAAAGGGTCATCAGTTCTTAAATGGCCAACTACCTCCCCTACCAGAACCAACATGGTCTGATAATAAGCATGTCGTGCATGGGGTTTACATTGTATTAACGTTAAGTTCAAGGCAATTAATAATATTAACATGGAATAATAAAAGTGAAGCTATTGTTCAGTAGTGAATTAATTTCTAGTCGGTTTTTCCATGGTAGGTATTAAATATTGTGAAAATATTGAAGTGAAATATGTATGAATAGTATTTTACTAAAAATGATCTCTCAATACAATTGTTGAATTATGTCGTTAAATGATACTTCAGGCCAGTTTTTATTACTGATTGTGCAATAACAGTGCATTATCGATGGGTTACATTTTTAACACTACGACCTTTTTTATATTATACAAAATGACCCTTATACCTTTTCTGTTTAAAATATTGAAAAACTGAAACATCTATATTTTGGTTATTAATGTAATAGAGATGAACTAGAAGTGTTATTGATTAACTAACATTTTCACATTTATTTATTATTAATGAAACTTAAAAAACCGGTTCAGTTTCTTATTTTATTTTATTTAAATTCTATTATATTCAGTTTTTTATTTTATAACTCGTATTTTATATTGTTTTATTCGATTATATTAGCATGTAACTTATTTTTGTATTTCTTAAATTTAATGCTAATTTAACATAAATTACAGATATTGGATTTTGATAAAAAATAAATAAACTTTAAAGGAAGAAACTAGTTGACAGAATGCCGTATTCCGTTATAACAAAAATTATATATTTATATAATTATAAGATTCTTATAATTCAAAACCTTTATTTCATGTGGAGTGTTAGTTTTTTAATTGACTTTTTTAATGTATTTCTGGAAACCAATTTAAATATAAACAAAAGATGACGGCAGATATGACAATAAATAAACTCAACAGGAAGAAAATATATATAAGGAGCGTGGGTTGCATTATGATAATTATTTAAAAATATATTTATACAACATTAAAACATATAATATATAACATATGCAAAACATTTCTTTGTCAATAAGGTAATTTTTTTATACTTGTCGAGCGAATCCATTATTTTTTAATCAAAATAGATTATTTTTTTTGTTTACACGTCAACAAGTTATGAAATATTGTTATAGTGAATACATTTTAGCAATAATAGTACTATATTATAATATATTTTGAAATAAACAATTACATAATCATGAAATACAATACTAAAAAATAATTTAAGTGTAAGATAGTTATAGTGTAGTTATAGGGGTAATTATACATATCTTTTAATTTTTAGGAGTAAAAATTATCATTTTCTGGAATCGAAAACATATGTAATATAATGTTAGGGGTGACTGGATAGGGTGTAGAGGTACATCAAAAAATAATTGAGTTTATTTAAATTTATTTATTTCTTAAAATTTTAAAAAAATAAGAAAAGACCTTTTCTTACGTAATCAGTAACATCAATAACATCAACTGTCATTATTAATAATTACTGTTAACTTTTATCTCATTTTTAGTAATGTTTTTTAAATTCAATTAAGTTTACTATTACATATTTAATAATATTTAAAGTTTAATATTAAATACTCTTTATTGATCATTATTTAATTGCATGTTTTTGGTCTCTTTTAGACATAATCAATTCATATAAATTTATTAACACTATATTAGCATTCTATTAATACCGTTTTAATTTAAACTTTTTTATGTTCTTAGAATTAATGGACAATAAATTAATTAATTAACAATATTTGTCTGTGAAATTTAAATGACAATTTTATTTTACTACCTTTAATTATACGAGGTGTATGGTGGAATTTTAATAAAATGTTGAGGGTAAAACGTGCTTGTTACGACCTTCTTACATCCATTTACCCACCTCGCTTATGGCTTGGATGTTGTAGGATGAAAATAGATTTTCGATTTTTTTAGACCCACTGTCATGCTTGTGATAGCTGTCAAAACAAAAGAGATGGTTTAATCCTGACCATGTGTGCTTGAGTTTTGCATCAATGACATACACGTATATAGGACTAAACCCAATTAGCAAATACTGAAAAGATTGAAGAAAGCCAAAGAAACATCTCCTGGACCTGAATAAAGACATATAAGACATCTATAAACGTGACATCCGAGTTACCAAAAAAAAAAGTTGAATTATATAATATTTTAATAATATTTACTTTATTATATTATTATTTTATATTATTATATAGTAGTTTTTAATATATTCTAATTACATGAGTATTTTTTAAGTAAATATTCAGCATGTTCACAATTTAATCCATTGCGCCTATAAAAAGCGACTGATGTACCGTTTTGTTTGCTTGTATAATTCTGTTACATATCATTAATTTATTTGTTGTCAATCTTATTGTACCTACAGTATTATGACTATTTAATAAACTGGCTTTATGATATTTCAAATTGATTAAAAAATTAAATAATAATTTTTTTTAACATTAAAAAAAGAAATTAAAGTTGCTTCTTTTAAAATTTGACACCAAAATTTTGTTTTCTTTCTTAGTGTGTTTATTTTATACTATCAATTCATTCCGTTAGTAATTAAACAATTAAATATATATATATATATATATTACTGTATGATTTACATTTTTTAACAATGAACTAATATAATCTCAGTTGAAATCTAAATAACAACTAAATTGCATAGTGCAAAACACACGAGAAAAGCATATCAATGATGTAAAACATAATTTGACTTAATTGTGTTTTCCATTTTGCGTAAATCCATTTCGATTTTTATTAAGAACAGTAATGAATACAAATTTTTCCTTAGACTAGTTGTCACTAATATAATATTGCGTACTAATAGTATCAAATGTGATGTTTATGTGATAATATGTTAGTGTTACTACAAATTTAGAAATATAAAAATTGTAATTGTTGACAATAAATTTTACAAAAATATTATTAAATAACCAAAATTTAACTACCGTATATGTTGAAAACTTCAGAATGTATAGAAAAAAGGTATTATAACAATATATTAAATCCGTTTAATATTTTGAATTTTTCAGATATAAAAATCATACTAATTCTTTTTTTAAATAGTATTGATTGAATTAATTTTTATCATAAAAAATATCAAACAAAAAATTGAAAAGTAGACAAAATGCTTGGAAAATAAAATAAAATTAAAAATGATAAACTTCAAAGGTTGCTCATTACAAGATTTGTCAAAATTGAAAATCACCCTGTCGCAAATTAGGACAAACATAGCAGTTGTCGAATGCAACTGAACTACTAATTCATTGAGAAAACATAACAAATTATAACTGAATTGTGTTGATAAAATATAAACAATGATAAGAGTTTTCGATGTTACCAACCTGCTTAAGCTCCGAAACAAATTGTTTTGACCGAAAACGGGAGTTTCAACCGTTTTTATGAAAAAATATGTTAACAATAGTATTGGATTATTCTTGGAAAAAATGTTTGACAATACACATTTTTATGAAAAATATTTTTGGACCTACGTATTCAAGTGGAAATTTTGGGAAATTCTACGTTTATGGATTAAGTAGTTTTGTTGAAACTCAGTATTTAATTGGGTTAAAGGTTTCTAAAATCAATTATGAGATCATTACTCGGTTAGAAAAGTAACTCAATTTTATGAAATATTATATAGATAGCACTACATTTATATGAAAATATACAATAACTTATTCTTTTTTATCCACATTTAGAATGTTTTATATTACATTTATATGATCAAGTAAACATTAATTTGTTAGTTATCTTTCCCATACATACAATAATTTCATGAAATTTTGCAGTTTAATGAATTCTAGTATAAACAAGGTAGTTTCCCTAAAACTCTGTTAACTATTAAAATTTAACTCGTATACAGCTTTTTGTCGAGTATATGCTTCAGTTTTTGTGACTTATCAAATTAATAATTTCTGTTACATTATATCCTTTTTGTTATTGTAAATTTTTGCTATATATGACATATCATTATTATGTTTCTTTCTTACTGATTCCAGTTATAATAATAATATAATACATCATAATTAATAAAAATAACATAATGTATTTGTTATTTTTATATAATAAAAATCTGGGAATCGCAATTCGGCAACTCTCGACTCCCAGGGAAATTATATATTATTTTATTATTTTTCAATTTTATTTTGTTACTATAAAACTTATATTAAACAATACTGACTTTTGAGTATTAAATTATTTCATCGGCAACATAAAATCTGATACTAGTGTAACTCATTTTTTCAACATTTTATCAGAGCTGATAGGCTATATTATTCAGTTCGTTTAATTCGAACAGCAGTTTGACTTTAGCTCTAATATTTTTGGAAAACGATTAGCTAATTTAATGCAAAAAATTATTTTCTCTAAAAATTTGGTTACATCAGTATATTTTTTCCTTACAATTTGTTTTAGTCATAGTTATGTTTTTGTAGAAAGTAATATGGAACACTGTTCGTGGACACAGTCCGTGACCAATTTGGGCATTTACCCCTCTTCACTGACAGTATCAGTAGTATAGGAAGAGTGGATTCTGCCGCAGTTATAAACAGATTTATGAGTAATGGCCCCTTCCCAAAAAAAGGTATAAATAGAGACGACTTCACTATTCAAATTCATTCTGCTCCAAGCTCTTGCCGTGTACGGTCGTATTTACTGCTCTGCTCCGTCTCCAGATTTCTATTTTACTTTGATCAACATGTCCAAAATCATAATCAACGCTGCGGACGTAAAGGATACCTTGACTGCACTTACTATTGGAAAACCGAACCAGTTTTCTACCGGGACCAGCAGGAGCGGACCTACTAC
>JAUZND010088583.1:0-15365 GCA_034780555.1 Coelogynopora nodosa
GGGGGGAGGGGGGTGGTAGGGGGTTTGTGTTGTAGTGGGGTGCTTCTTCTGAATCGATACATCTTATACTACTCATTATGCGCCATAGATGCAAATCTAGGATATATAGACTAGATAGCTTTTCATTTCACCGATGGGTGGCAACATAGTTGCCATGTTAACATAGTGGCAAATAAAGCACTCCAATTAATGCAAAGTTGAAATGTCATCAATAATTAATATTTATTTATCTAAAATTCTTTCCAAAATTTGTTATTTGTCAAACTTGCTACGAGATTAGAGTTATGCCCACATAATAGAATACTTTCCTGTGATATATTCATTATGCTGTTCCTTTATTTTGTTATTTATTTTTGAATATAATTATATAAATACTTACAACAAATATCGTCAATGACGCATATTATAATATTTTGGTATAATTCATATTCATATTCACATAATGATCTTTACTTATTTGTGGATTGAAAAAATAAAATGAGCATAACATTTACAATATCAACTTTAAAAAAGATTATAATATTATATTAAACACTTTAAACTTGAATATAATATATATATTTAAAATAACAGGATACCAAAACTGTCGAAAAAAGTTTATTAATAAATTAAATAATGGTAAGCGTTTTAGTTTTGTTCATCCAAATTATTGATAATAAAATAAATTGTATTGCATATGTAATTCAAAATAATTCGACACGTTTAAATATTCCAAGATCTCTAAAATGACAAATCAAAATGTGTCAAATTGTTTACGATTTAATGAATAACTTAACGTGTATACACAATATTATTTTTTATACATAAATCTCGAAATATTTAATTATGAATATTGTTCAAAACAGTGAAATGCACAAAGATAATATTAACATGAATATTGATTATTATAATGTATGTTAAAATAGTTTAGCAATTTTATCAAGCGTAATAGTAGTACATTACTTTTATAATAACAATATATTGCAGAAAAAATTTAAGGGACAATCCTGACATACACATAGTTCTCTCCTCTCTCTATTTATTCAAAGTAGCAAATTTTCTCGTCAATTGACTTATTTTCAAGTTGAGCATGTCGACAAGTAATGACTTTTTCTGAAATCTTACCCAGATAACAACTCCTTCCTCTCTTATTAACCATCAAAATCCCTCTGCGAAAAAAGAGTAATTTACTAGTTTTGTAGTGTCTGCTAACTTGATGGTAAAATAATTATATTCTCTTTATAACCCGGTTTAAAAAGAAATACTTTAAACAAACAATAAAATAGTCCACCATTTACTATATTAAAAAAGGTAGGAAATGAAATTATGAAATTATAAAATTAATTAAGACGATAAGATAAACAGTCCGGGTTAAAATATAATTCGTGTTAAAACAAAAAATTTCAGAAAGTGTTTTTATCACTTTTTTGGAATACAGTATAACACAAAAAAGAGTTGCAGTGCTTAACTGTTTACTATGCAGTTCTGATTACATGCTGATTACATGCTGATTACATGCTGAATACATGCTGAATACATTCTGAATACATGCTGAATACATGCTGAATACATGCTGAATACATGCTGAATACATGCTGAATACATGCTGAATACATGCTGATTACATGGTGAATACATGCTGAATGCATGATTACATGCTGAATGCATGATTACATGCTGAATGCATGATTACATGCTGAATACATGCTGATTACATGCTGAATACATGCTGATTACATGCTGATTACATGCTGAATACATACTGATTACATGTTGATTACATGCTGAATACATACTGATTACATGCTGAATACATACTGATTACATGCTGAATACATGCTGAATACATGCTGAATGCATGCTGATTACATGCTGAATACATGCTGAATACATGCTGAATACATGCTGAATACATGCTGAATACATGCTGATTACATGCTGAATACATGCTGAATACATGCTGAATACATGCTGACAGATTATTAAAACTGTTGTCCATAAACTTGCAGTAGGTACTCAGAATGTCCCTCAAATACGAACAATATTTTAAATACATTCTCAGTGTTTTTCTTGAGATACACTATATTCAATAGTAATTTGAACGCTGTCGTGCAATTCGTCAATCGCTCTAGGGTATAAATTATAAGTATATAAGCAATCAACTTTTATCGATTTCTCCCTTCCTATTATGCAAACTGTAATTCTTAGATGAATCGAAACATATTTTGATTTGTAAAACATCATAAAACATCACTTTTTCTGAACCACTACTCTCTTAAGTTAATTCAATGAAAAATGTATAGGCTGAAATGATTTTGTTTATCGTTGCATGTAATAACAAGATTCACAAAGTTTATATTTCTGTCATGACATGCAACAATAGTTTGCTTTTGCTGAAGTAAATTAATTTATAGGTTGGCTATGAGTCTCAAAATGAATAAAAAATTAATGAATTCCTGTTCAAAATATTTTAACTTAATTCAATTTAGGGAAAGTTAATTGCACATTTATTTGGCGTGTTTTTCGTATTGTAAACACAAATATCAAACATAAAATAATAATACATGAAACAAATCTTAATTTATATAATATTCTTTAAATAGATATTTCTTTAAATAAAGCTATATGCTTAATATAGATGAACATATCAAACGGTTCGATGCTAACCCTTTTCTTGCAATGAAAAAACCTAATATACGACTAATATACGAGGTTGAAAAGAAATTTGGTTAATTCAAAAGTCTAAAAAGATTAATGTTTCTTTTATATATTTACAAAAATTATTGATTTGTATATTATTAAAATATATCCAAATTTAGAAAAAATTGTTTCCACTTAGTGAAAATGTGTGTAACATACGATTTGTTTATGTTTTGAAATGTTCTTAAACGTAATATGATCTATTTTTAACCTAATTGATATTAACACTGAACAATTGTTAAGCTGATAACTCTATTGAACAAAATATGTTCCAATCTAGAAAAACCATACATACTATTATTTCCTGCTCAAGTTAAAAATTGAAATTCTTATCAGAGGATAGATTTAAAAATGGTTTGTTTGACAGGTGTATTAATTGGATTTATCCAATAAGCGTTACATTATCCGGGGAAGTGATTTTTTTTAATCAATATCGAAGGGAACATGTGTTCATTTCCCAAGACTGTATACCACGGTAGTAACTAAAAAGAATTGAACAGACAAAAGCATTTGAACCAGATTATTTAACTGCCACACGTATCTACGTTCTCAAAATAAACACTGACGCTTAAATAAATTCTAGATATTTTGAAATTTCCGACAAAAGAAATATAATAATTAATCCATCATCTTTATATAGAACCGTTCAACTTTGAAATATGGCTAAAAGTTCCACTTTGAAACAGAACGGATGTTTGAGACAATCAATCTATACATAATTAAATATATAATTAAATACTTCTCGATTAGACTATTTCACGATGAAACTGTTCAACTATCAACCTTAAAACCGAGTATTCATAAAAAGGGAGTTTAATACACACAGTCAATAGTTAGTCGGATAATGAGTGAATTAGAGAATTTCCGGGTAAATTGCATGCTTCAATAGTAGCCTCCATGCACTAAATGTTTTCGTCGGATGCGCCAAAGTAGATAAATAAAAACCAACATTACTTTTTATGGAAATAAGGTTTTAAACAATCTACAACTCTTTGTAATATATAGAATGTCTGTTCAACTGAATGATATTTCTAAATCACAGAGTGAATATATTTCAGTGGTAATGTTAAATAAAACGACATTCTTAGCCATTAAAATTGTTTCAATATTGTTATTAAACGTCAAATATTTCCTGAACATTCATCAATATTTAAATTGATTAGAACTAGTTATAGTTAATTTAATTTGATATATCAATCTTACTTTAAAATTGAAGTGTTCAGACGTGGCTTAAAATTAGGATTTATTTATATATATTAAAAAATGAATGATTTATTTATTAAAATCTATTTTTTAAATTCCTTAAAATTTTTCATTAGATTCATTACAAATTATTTTTGCATCTTATTTATTTATATTGGTTAATGTAATCTTTGAAGCCATTTCTTGTAGATATTAAACTTAAATCTATATCATATCTACCAAAAAATGTAATATAATGTATTCTGTAGAAATTTGTGTAAGAATTTATAAAATAATTATCCATATAAAGTACAGGAAAAAAGTTTACGCGTAGCCTATATATATATAAATAAACAAACGTGAAAGAAGAAAGATTAAACAAAAAAGATTTTATAATTGGTTTTACCATAGTTTAGTCATATTTTCAAATTTCACCTGTTTTATCAAGTTCAATCAACTTTTATCATAAATATAAACCTCATCACATAATGTTTTGCACAACAATATAAATTGTAATCTTGTGAGACCTCCCTATATCAGTGAAATTCACTCAGTAATGCTAAGGAATAAATTAATAATTAATTTAACAATAAATAATTAGATTAGATTTTGAAAGACACTCATGCCCTATATAATATATATGTAGCACACTTTTGCTACTCATAAAAGTTCACACATCTTGTAGATTTTATCAGGTCACATTGATGAAATCATTCAATATATAATCTGACATTATTATTATATTTTAATAACGTTTATGTTAATAATAACATGGTTTTTATGTTACAGATAATTAATACATTTGAATAATGTTTAGTTTTTTAATTTAAATAGAAAGAAAATAATTAATTTCCTAAAAAAGCCGAATACTATGACATCTGAAAATAGCCTAATACTATACATTCACTTGCGAAACTATAGCTGATCAATATTGTACTTATACTTTACATGATTAATTCATCCGCTAATATCCATTTTTATAAGGTTGGTTATTGTTATTTTAAATTCTAAATTTTCATCGAATTAAATGAGGTTTAAATATGAAATAATACGTTAAAATTTATTTTAAACAGAAAATGTTATATTCACTTTCGTAGGACTACTTTTAAAAAATATATTTGTGTAGCTTATCATTTGCATCGCTTTGTTGTTTACTTTTCTAATTATTTTTGTTTAACACAACACGAAACAAATTATACAAAATGTTGATTGCGTGTGTGAAGCGTAAACCAATAATGAAACAAAATCATCAAAGGATTTTATTATGAAGTGCCGAGAAACTGGTTTTCTCTTTGTTATTAACCAAGACTCTGTTTCATTTAAAAAACAAACACTTTTTGTTTATCAAAAATAACTATTAAAACGGACCTTTTATATTACAGCGATGCTTTTTGAATTGTTTTTTTGTGAAAACGTTTTGTAATTCATATTTTTAATAATCATCAATATTTTTATCTGAAAATATTGGAGAAAAATTAGGTTGTAAAATTTACGCTTTTCATTTGTTAGTCTATCAGCTTTCTAAAACTGTAATGCAATGTTAAGATAAATAGATTACATATTTTATATTTAGTGTAAATAACTTTACGGTGGTTTACGGATTTTTTCGTATATCGATTACATTTAATTAAATTTTAATTTAATTAATTTTAAAATTTTAAATTAATTTTAGAAGATTTTGACATTATATAGGACAAACACCATCTTAAATTGATATTATAATATACTTTTTGTATTGTATATGCACTAGAGTAAATAAAAATACACAATTTTTATACCCCTCAAAATGTGAAATCACACAAGTATATAAATTTGTGGACATACTGAAATAAAGGTGATATCTACATACCGTTTATTTTTAGAAAATTCTACAAAATGCTATGAAATATCTATTATACATATGTTTTTTTGATTTCCCAATTTAAATTATCGATCGAAACCGCCCGCTTTAAGTGAAATACAAGTGTATGCGTTATTGAAGTGTATTTTGTTTTACACATATTTGTTTTAAAGCTACTTGTGTCGTGGGTTTTATTCCGGAACTCTTTTTTGTGTCCCATTTATTTCAGTTTATTTCGATTTACTTTCATATATAATTTGGATATGTTTTTCTTTAATTAAATCGCCACATCGCTTACGTATTTTGAATATTTTCTGGTCCCTATCTATTGTGTTTTTCGTCATCTTATATGATACACTGCGATAGGACTTATAAAATATCAAAGAGGATTAAAAGTTTTTGGGAGAAAAACTAGAAAGTAGAGTTATAAATATTGCCACTATAAAATTACGTAACACCTGTCAATTTATATTTTTCGTTTTTTTAATATCAAATAATTATAATGTTTACAATAATATTTAACATATACTTTCTTAAATATACGTGAATTACATTGTTTAAAAGTACAAACCAGTTAGTAGAGAAGTTAATATTGTTTATGGTTATTTTAAGTAAATTCCATTGTCTTCGATGATGTTTCTGCAATGATATTGGAGAGAGCAATAAATTCGAGCTGTCAAGGACCCAAGAAAGTTGTGGATAAATTCGCTAGTTGCTGCACTCTTCTTTTTGTTACTGTTAAATAGTTATTTCCTGACGCGTTGGTTGACCAGTAAAGCTTGTATATTGACACCAGAGAGTAATTATGAATTGCTAATATTTTTGTAAGGAAGTTTATGTTTTTAGTAGACATGATTGCAACTAAATAAAAATTGGTGTCTGTGTTCTGACCGTGCCATAGTATATAAATACAATATAATATGTGGTTCTGACATCAATATTTAAATTTTAAAAATGCATTTATGATTCTTTTAATTAAAATTTTAATAAATCGTAAAAATAAAAATAAATTAAGGACACTCTATATTTAAGGAATTACTGAATGTATTTATGGAGGATTACTAAGTTTACCACTACATTTAAAAGAAGTTGACAACTTTTACCAAAATATATGTGTATCACGTCAACTTTCTAGAACTTCTAAGAGCAGTTTTCTAGCCTGCCGGCAGCGTAGACTGCATGATACACACCCACGTCCGTGCATATAAGAAGAAAACAATGGGCTGGATTATAGCTACAATTCAATAGTTTTGCACATCACGACGAGAATCAGTATAAAGCGCCGCCGTCACCCCTCCCATGGCTACACCTTTTAGCCAAGGACAAAAGAGATCAGTAATGGGACCAGTCAAGTGAACATCCAAATCCGGCCAAGGAAGAAAGTGACATCGACTGATTCGCTTTTTCAATTTCAGGGAAGCGCAAGCCATGGTTTACCTTTTTCTGTCGAAATTCCTTAAACCAAGAGTAATACCGCAAGCTGACCAATAATGTTTGTCGCAGATTTACACTTTAAGCGCAAATTGTTTTACAGAACTTCGATTTTTTTCTATCCTATATAATGAAAGTGTTAGCCATATTATTGCAGTAATTAGCGTATATTATTTTGAAGCTGCTTTTTTGTTGTAAATAAGTATGTCACTGTATAAATAGCGTTATTAGGAAAGTTGTTTGTACGATGTAAATATGGAATAATATTTGTGGAATCGAGGAGACTGTTAACTTTTTTGCTTCTCTGATGATGAATTGCCGAGAAAAATATTTTAACTTTTCATATTTTAAAATCATATAAGTTAAATACGGATACATATGTATGTATGTGTGTTAAGTTACAGAGTTTAAACAAATTATTACCTGCCTAAACTATCCTCACCAGTTTTACTTCAGAACATAGACAGTAATGAAAGATTGTATACGGATATTATAACTGGCATATGGCATATGCCCTCTAATTGTATATATATATAGGGGTAGATAGATAGATAGATATCTTCATGTCATTTAATCTTCATATTAAAAAACTATTTTTTTAGTTATATTTATTTTACTCTGAGAAAGATATACACAATATGTTTTTATTTATGTTTAAATACAAAACAAATTCAACAATAGCTTAAAAAATAACATACTATTGCTAAATGTTAGCTGTTTTATAAAAATGAGAATATATAAATTTAAATAGTACATTGCTTACGATAGTCACGACTATTATTATTAAAACAAATATATATATTTTTAATATAACTGTATTAAAAAAATATTTTACACTTAAAGCATTTAATCTAATAATTCACACTGTTTTTCTGACGGGAAAATACTTACCAAATACAAACTATCTAATAAAAAAGAAAACAATTATGCTAGGATGCATATTTTTCTAGTGACTGAATTATTATTTTGAAATATACAGTGCACTGCAGTGGAGAGCTGCGATTTAAATATTTTGAAGGTAGGTTAGATTATGATTCATTATTGAAGTGGTTTTGAAAGATTTAAATGTCGAACAGTCTACCATTAGACCAGTTTGTCATAATAATACAAATAAAATGATAAACGTTTACAAATAAATTCGAAAAACGTCTGTATAAATAGATTTAGCTGCAGCTTATTAGAAAAATCTATGCTAGAAATTAAAATCTTTATTTAAATAAACTAGTTGTTCCAAATATATAACGTATCTTCAGCGTTTCAAAAACTATAAACTTTAGTTTATATATATATAATATTATTCAGTTGTTAAGGTCCCTCAATATCAGACTGAGATAAACGTTCAGCTAAAATTGATTTCAATCATCGTTCTGTATTCCATCAATATTTTCAAATTTTCAGACTGAGAATTAAATGTGTTGTCATGTTAAACAAAATCATTTATTAATTAAAAATAAAGAAATTAACTTTTAAATTTTTATATTTAATTATTCAAACTTTCGTATAATTTGATTTTATAAAATTTTCGAGATATTATAGTTCGAAATATAATAACTTTCCAACAAAAAGGTTTTATTTTTACTTTGAAAATAGTAATATTATCCATTTCAATCAAATATGTTATAAAAAGTATAATAGTCACAATAGATGTGAATAATTTTTTTATAAAACAAGATATATTCGATTTATATATAAAACAAGATATATTCGATTTATAGATATTTGTTTAGATTTTTGTATGCTAGTGGATAATTTTACTGAAATTTTTTTGGTTATTTGTTCGTATATATATATAACTTATAATATATATATTAATATTCCCAACCACTCTGCGGCCAAACCATCCAGCAAGTGGGATAGCACCCGTAAACGTATTAAGTAGGCTACAGAAGGAGGCTCAAAGGACGCATATACTCAAACTTTGTGTATCGAAACTGTCATAAGCCTAATCTTCATTATTGAACAAGTGAATATCTAAATTATCAAAATGAATATTTTATAAGGTGATTATTTTATGTGGGAATTGTACTATGGATGTTAGTGAGACGGTCCTCAATTTTTACAATATGGAAAAAAGTATTTTAATTTTTTTAAACCAAAATTCCACAAAATTTTCGCCTACCATCTAACTGAAACTGCCGGGCAAGACACAATAATGATTATAACGAATTATGTTGAACGTTTTTTGTATTATTATATATTATTATTATTATATTGTATTTATATTTTAGTGTTCAATATTATGTCATTCTATCCGAATTTTATTAATTCGCCTTATAATACTGTGGGATTAGTATTTTTAGACATTAGTTTAAAGTATTACAATAGTAAACGTTTCTACATAAATTCCACTATGGACGACTTTTAATAATATAGCACACTTTTCGTTAGAGAACTTGTATCATTTGCATGCAATATGTAAATAATTAATTATTTTGAAATATTCAATTTCATGCAGCCCTTTTGAGCTTATAATTCAGTTCAATATAAAATTTAAAAGTAAACTTATATTGTTCTATGAATATAGTAAGAAATATGTAAGAATATATAGTTCTATGTTTACTTAAAATACTAAGATGTTGGATGTTTTTAAATATACGAAACAATCAAATAAATTTATCTTTTGCTGTAGTCGTTGTGTAATGTTTTTTTTATTATTATTTAAGTCATTATTATATGCTTTGTCAGACTCAAACGGTTTGTAAAATATTCCATCTTTCCTTCTTATTTTCTTCTTATTACTCCCATGCCTATCTCCCCATTTTCATGTTAAAGTATCATGTTATAATATGATATTGTCTGCTTAGGTTACAAGGATGTGAAGAATGATCACGCTCTTCTTAATTTGTGATACTTAAAGAAAATAATCTAACTACATTATTTTCGCGAAAAATAATTGTTCTTCTGCAAATTCCCTTTTTTTCTTTTGATGTATGATACTATATTAAATTACACTATTGGCATTATATATGTATTAATTATATGTATATGTATTAATGAGTGAAAAATGAAACATATTTAATTTGACAATGTTTTTTGATTATATAGAGAAAATTTCGATATAATTTGGCAAAGGATGTTGTAAGCATCTTCTATTGTAAATTCAAAAAATACATTTTTAACAAAATGGTTATATAGGAATTCATATTTTTCTGATTCCTAAAACCGATTTTTGTCAAAAATATATAGTTTTGGATTTCATATGTGTATTTTAAAGTGAAATCTTATTCATTAGATGTATAGATGCAACAGTTTTGAAAGGTTTACTCAGTTGTTTGTGACTTTCTAAATATATTTCAGATTATATATACAATATATATATATTTTCTTTTCCTTTATCGTATAAAGTGGTATAGAATAAGTTTGGCATTGTAAGACAGCAATTATTATCATTGTCGCAATCTTAATAACACTTCATTTAGTTATATTAGTATTTTTTCTAGGTTGAAATTTTTATACAATCATACACAAAGTAGTTTATATCAAAAAAATGTTTTTTATGTCATTATTAATCTAAAAAATAACCTCATGTTTCTACTTAAAAGTATTGAATGATACAATAGGTATTAACAAAATTATAAATTGAAAACGACATAAATCAAAAATGTCACGAGAACTAGAATTTTTAAAAAATCGATATGTGCGTAGTTTTAGATTATTTGAAATTATACATATTGAATAAAAATCTCTTTTGCAAATTATCATTGGTTGGTACCTTTCCGTCTGTACAACTGCTGATTGTACCATTCCGTCTGTACCACTACTGATTGTACCTTTCCGTCTGTACCACTACCGATTTTACAATTCCGTCTGTACCACTCAGCTGTATCATTTCGGTTTTACATATGCTGTTACACTAACTTTTTGTTAGTTTATTTGTAACATTTTAAATAAAGATTTTTTTTGTTTTGTATATTGTCATCATTTTGAATTATAAAATCTGATCTCCTATTTTATATATATGTATAAATATATTTATATGTATAAATATTAAATGTATTATTATATCATAACAAATTTGAAACATATAATTATTTATTCAAGCATAATGTTATCACAATTTTTCATTATTTGTTTTTAAAAAATTCATCTTCAAATATCCAACAAAAATATAATACAAGTTATTCAGACATTATATGGTGTCACTTTTAATTGCGAAACATTCAATTTTAGTTACTTTATACTTACTATACATAATTTTCTTAAAGTTTATTATTGTAATAATTGTTGATCTAGATTTAATTACCTAATTATGATTAGTTTGCTACCCGATTAACTATCTGCCGCCCATAGACATACTTGTTGTATTTGTGCAGTTCTATTTTATAGCGCTCATTTATATTTTATGACGGCATATATTTCCTACGCTTTTCATCTTTCTTGGAATTTAATTAATAAGTTTAATTATTGAATCTGCCCTTCGTATAAATAAATACCTAAGCGATTAATTCTAAAGTATGCGGTATAACATCTATGGCGCATTCTTTGGGGAGAACGAGGCGCTTAATTGCCGATTCAAATGAAACCTCTTTTGAAAGGATAGAGAGTCCTGAACCTGCTCTAAACGTATAAATCAGTTTTCCCTTCTGCTGAAAAACTTATATGTGAAGGTTTCTCTTTTGCGTCTATATCGTATATGTTTGACAGTTTTTTTCCGAAACGGTACACGACTGCAACATCATGCTTTATCATGCAAATTAGACGACCCCGGTATACTCCACTTTGCCATATGTTATATATATAACCAAAAAATACATAAACTTCACGTTGGTTGACCTTATTTGGGAATTGGTATATATTTCACTTTGAATGTCAGCAGCAGCGTCTCTGAATACTGCAATTGCTAATTTAACACGGAAAGCTATATATTTGTATATATATATATATATAATTGTGTTCTGCTCAATACAAAGTTATAATGCATTGCTCTTGTGACAGCATATTATTATAATAAATATAGTATGCACTTGTCAATATTAATTAATTAATTACATTCCCTATAGGAAAATGTTCACATTTACAAAGAGCGAAATTAATCGTAAGAGGGCGAAAATATACTCAGTAATGTGTGATATTTATCAAGTTGATAATTGTTAAATATATATATATATATATACCTATAGTCTATATTATGTGATTTATTATTTTATCAAGTATTGATTTTATCTTTCCTATATCTCTATTTATTACTTGATGTATTATAGTATATGTTATTTAGTGTATCGTCTACTGCAAATGATAGTTAATTAATTTTTTGTATGTATCTGCTTTGATTATATATCATGTTTAGCTATTTTGTTCATTAAATTTTCATTATACATTTTTAATCATTATGCAAGTTAGAAAGAATGCCGTTTTATAATTATTATCTAATGTTCAATTATTACATGAAACAACATTATAAATAAATTGTAATATTTTACTTTGGTTATATTTAGACTGTATTTATTGTAAATAATTTTTTTAATAACACAGAAATATATTTATTATCTAATATATCTTTGCATAAAGAAACTATTTTTTATAAATCGATATAATTACAGGTTGATATTTTCAGTTTTTAACTCCAATTACATTGGCGATTGTACCTTTTTAAAAGAAAACAGCAATATAGATAATTAATAACGCTATTAAATTTGATTAAATATTTAAAAGCATGCTGTGTTTGTGTAATATATATATATATATATATATTGATCAATGTTTAATAAAGTCCACTATATAGCATATCACTGATTATATCTAGGAATAATCAAATAGAAAATTTTTTATAAGAAAATAAATACTTCTGTTCGTCCGATAAAGGTATAATTTATATTTTTACTTTAACAAAATTACCTCTTTTCCATTTTACAAAAGTAGAAATTCTACCTAGCTGATAAATTCACTTTTTAAACGTTAATTTTTGGTTTGTATGTAAACATTAAACAATTCTTTGGAAAGTGTTCTGCTGAATTAGTAACTAAATGACACTATTTCTCCTGAACCACTTTTCCCTAAGTTAGTATGCGTAGAATCCAATTTTCCTAACTCATTTATCCTCTTCTTTCATCTTGAAAACGCGTGTTCGAAAATGATAACTGGATAGGAAGATTACTTCACTTGATCTCCACAATTCTTCTTCATATAGATATAGTTGCTGTCATCTCTCAACAGTTTTTTTTTAAAGACTATTCTCTCCTCAATAGTCACAACTCTTTCATAACATTGCTTAAATTAATTTTCTCTCCGTTTGAACGATTTATTAATATTATTTCTAGTTTTCAGTCGTCCAGTTTTGTTTTATACAATATATTTTTCGCTTACAATTGTTGTCATACAATATATGTTTTGTGTTGTAGTTGGGTAAACATATTTAAACCTATTTTAATATGTAAAAATATCTTAATATTATTTTTTACAGCATTTTAAATTTATGTAGGTAATCAATATTAATTTTATTTGTTTATTTTGTTCTGCCAATTGATTGAATTTATTGTTACGTTTAATCACTGCATTGCATTAATAAGCCTTTGTTTTTGATCATTTAATAATATAAATTACAATAATTTAATAATATAATCTAACATCTAATATTAATTTGATGTTTCAAAAAAGCAGTACAGTAATAAGATGTACAATTTAAGCAGGACTAACACATCAATCAAAATTTATCACTAGTAATTTAAGCAATGATCAGTATTACAAAATTCCATCAACAGACTTATAGCATAGCAACAGGGAAGCATTACTTGAATTAATAATTCGTGATTTCCAATTGACGTTTATCACGATATAATATTCGTAGCAACAGCGCTGTTATATCCATTCAGTAATAAATTAATTGGATTTTATTATTTAACATTTAAAATTGGCGATTTAATTTTCTTATTCGGGATTAGTGTAGTATATTCCACTAGTATGGCTCACTATATCTGTGTTGTATGTTCTGCGTTATGGCCTGGTGTAATAAGTACAGTCAATACTTGCCGTTTTTTTGTTTACTTAATTTTTATTATTTAGGTAATTTGGATTCTGGCATAACTGAGGACTTTCTTTCTCGAAATGTTCTTTTATTCGGCACATTGTACTTCATAAATATTGTTATTTTTTATAGTGTTTAACCAAAACATACGTTATATGATTCTTTTATAATTTTTAAATTTTGGAATAGTATTTGGCTAATAGTATAGTTTATGTTATTGCATATGTCATATCTCCATATGTCAAAACCGAAAATTGTATTATAAAAAATGTCACAACATTAGAAATTAACTCATACTATATTGCCGTATTTTCCGCCGTATAAGTCGCACCGAACCCTCCAACTTTTAGGACTAAATATACAATCTTTGAATGGTCAACACATGAAGGGTTGCATCCCCAACTGATCATTTTGGTAATGATTCCGACCACGATGAACGAATTGTTAACTAAACTAAAATAAACAATAACAAATAATTGTTAACTGAACATTGTTTTTGTCAGTATAACGCTGTATTAACATTTCTATCCCTTTATATTCCCTTTTTATGATTTTAATCATACTTGCTATATACTAAACATAAATTAAACTCATATAAATATAACAATATTGTTGAAACAGTAGGTTTGTTCGCCTATACGTATATAGCATCCCTTACGTTATAGTAAAACAAATGGGCTTAAAAGTGCGTGCAACCCATACTGATTGTATTGTCGGGTAATAAATTTAATTTATTGTATATCCTGTTAGTAAGTATTTATTAATGATATGCATTTTGTAATAAAAATGAAAATGCATAAAACATTATAAACGTAAAAGTATAGTGAATTCTCTTTAAAATTTAATCGCTACAAAAAAGACAAAATTAAACTATATTTTTAAATTACTTATCTTTAAAATGTAAGTATAGGACATTTCTATCTGTGATTTTTAACATTTAAAAATAATTGTTTAAAATAAATCAATAAAATATGGAAAAAATATAATATCAAAACACTTAATCTTTCAGGTTGACTTATCTGAAATATTATTTTAAAGTTAACGTTCTATAATAATAATTAAAAAATAAATATTTTTGATGTTTTGTATAATTTTACTTTATGCCACGCTTATATTATAAATGCGTAAGCAAAATTTTTTCCTCACTGTTTCTAGTGAGCAAAAAGAAATCGCTCTATGTTTTTACTATAGAGTAAGCAAAAAAATCGCTTCATTGATTTTTTTGCTCACTGCATTATGAAAATGTCACTAAAATCAAGACTTATCGGAAAA
>JAUZND010088594.1:0-10748 GCA_034780555.1 Coelogynopora nodosa
TTTAAATTGGATAATTTCCGTCTGAAAAGAGATGTCCAAATCATCCTTGTAAAATTTAACCAATTTATCCACAGACTTCTAAAATTTCTGTTGAGAGATCACATAGTCGAGCCAGAGAAAAATACAAATATTGATTGGACATCTTGAAAAAACCGCACTGCTGAATAACAACAATTGACAAAACTTTGACCAAAGAGGTTAAGCGAATGAGCATAAGCACGGTACAAACATTACTAAGACATTTTTCCTTTTAATATTTGCTTGTACTCCCTTGTAAATTCCACACATATTTGCTGCATTATCGTATGACTGACCTCTACAGTTATTTATGTTAATACCATTATACTTTAGAAACATTAATAATCGATCAGAAATCTCGACTCCTGTGTGTGTATTAATGTCAAAAAATGTAATAAATTGTTCAACAGGCCCAGATTCTAACACAGTTGGTCTACGTGTGATATATCGGGAGTTGAGTCCATTGATATTGAATAGTATTTTGAATCGTTTATTTCTTTGACAATATTACTGAATACTTTTTTGCTTAATATGTTAATAAATTCATTGCAAATAGTGGATGATAAGTAGAACACATTACCTCTACCTTTGTTCGCATACGTTTTAAAGTGATTAGCTAAAAATGGATCATATTTTGCCAGCATCTCTAATATTCCGAGATGGTTTCCATTTCTGTTAGACCCTACAATTTCATTGTCACCCCTAAATGCCAAGCCCCGAGACGAAATCAATTTTACAACACTTAATAGTATGCGCAAGACTGATCTCCAATAATTAACATCATCTTCAAATTGTTTAACTAAGTTTATGTCAATACGCTCTTTCAAAAAAATTAACTGAATACGTTTTTTACAACCAGCAATGTGTCGCTCACTAACATCATTATATCATTTACAATGAAACAGAATGCTACACCTTTAGACGGAGAATAGCATAACCACTCTCTTTTTATTTTCACGTTATTAACTTTCCTAGAAAAAAAGAATTTATAAAATCCATTCTAAAAGTTACACCTTTTCGTTAATTACGATGTAATTAATAAATTTTTATCAATATTTTGTAATTTATATTAAACTACATACAAATGCGGTTCTTTTAAGGTACATATCGTCATAATAAGAAATTTTAAACATGTACATTTTACCCAAAAAATTATTTTTTAACGTAATACTGGCATTGTAATTTTTTGAATATTATTAGTAGAAATATATATCATCAATATATATTTTTCGACTTTTACTAAATTCGTCGGTTATATGTGGTTTTACCAAATGTAAAAATTACTTGATTTAGTAATTAATATCCCTTTAATAACTACTGTCGTGTGAGAGTGACAACATTAGTGGCTTTAATTTCATAAAATTTTACTGCACTGATAATTCATTTATAATTTTATAAAACATCATTTACTCGATCAATATTTCTAATTATACCAAACCTAATTACGCTTGTTTGTGATGTATTTTTTTTAACGATTAACAATAATTTTAAAATCAGAGAGTACATTTGAATTTGAAACACAGATTCAAGTTGATGGTAAGACTTATCCTAATTAATGTGAAAAACTGACATCACCATTAGAATCAGCATAATTTACTTGATGTAATAATAATTATAATACAAGATATGATTCCAGAATAACGTTTTTATTGGACTGTTTTTAAAAATAATTTTAAATTTTCAGAGGAAACATTTTTGATCATGCTGTTAAAGGCGCTGAAAATGGACTAAAAGTGGTTATTAGCGTGGTAGGAATGCTGATAGGATTTGTCACCATGATGCAGATTTTCAATGCCTTATTCGAATGGTGTACAATGAGATTATTCGGAGTACAACTCAACGTTGAACTAGTTTTCTCTTTCATTTTCTACCCCATATCTTTTGTAATGGGCGTTGATATTAAAGACTGTCAATGGGCTAGTCGCCTCATTGGACTTAAAATTTTTGTCAATGAGTTTATAGCATTTCAAAAATTGGCCTGCATAAAAAACAGCACAACAATGAATATTAATGTAAAAGAATTTTAAAAAAAATTTTTTTTAATTTTTAATTAGCCCCGGTCTTTCACAATAATGACGTATGCTTTATGTGGATTTGCGCACGTTAGTTCGGTAGGAATGTTTATAGGCAGTTTAAGTGCGCTACATCCTACAAAAAGGAGAGATTTTTCAAAACTAGCGTTAGAAACGTTAATTTCTGGCAATGTTGCGTGTTTTATGACTGCATGTGTTGCAGGTAATTTTAATTTCAAAAGTTTTGCAACAAAAACACAAAAATTCATAAAAATTCAATAATATTATTTAGGATTTTTTTTCTAATTACCAAAAGACTATCATACACAACTTGTGTAACAAAGGTCATATATCTTTAAATATATATTTAAAATATTTTAAAATTAAATTTAAATGTTCACATTTTATATACAAAAGGTACAAAAATCTATTTTACATTTCAAAAATTAAATGTGCCATCCAAGGCTAAACTTTTTCTTTTTACTCTCCTTCTTACCCTTGATTAAAACATAATTTTCGTCCTTTAAAAGTTCAATTTGTTCAGAATTTATTATATTCAATCGTTGCAATCTTAAAATTTTGCGAATTAATGTATTTCGATCATAGGCATCTAACGTCTAAAATTAAACAATTATTTTATAATTTAAATTTAAATTAAAATAATTACGACAAGTTTAGATTGATTTACATGACCATTTTCTGAACAAGAATCATTCACGTCCTTTTTAAAAAGACGAAGTTGTCTTGTGAGATCCTATATGATTAAAATTAAAATTTTAAAAATTAAACACACCTTTAAAACGCTTGAGTTGTGAAGACTTTCAACCTGCATTTCATCCTTTAGAGCTTCATATTCACTTTTAACATTTTCGTCTATTTAAAATTTTAAATATAAAAAAAGTTTCAATTCAAATACTTATTTAAAAATTACATTCTTTGGTCAAAGTCGCGTTTTTATAATTTTCAATTTCCACTTCTTTTTGCTTTTCTTCAAGTTTACAGCATGTATCAACTTGCTAAATTATTTTTTTAAATTAAACTAAATTAATTTTAAATTTTACCTTTTGTTCGTAGAGTCGTTCAGAATCTGACAATTCAAGCTTTAAAGATTGAATCATTTTTTGCTGTTCAGGCATCTAAATAAATTATTAAAAATATTACATTTTTTTAAAAAAAATTGTATACTTTTTTCTCGTACACTAAATTGGCCGCCATCAACACAGAATTTGATTCAGTCAATTCCTTGACCAGTTTAATGGCTTTATTGTATTGTTTAACGACATTATCTTTTTCTTGCTTTATTACATTGCAGCTATTTTCCGTTTTTTGCATATATTCCTGTGTCTTGGTGAAGCTTAATTAATTTAAAAAAAAACAAACATTTATCGTAAAAAAAATTAAATAAAACTTTTGAATGTTTCGATTTTTCCACAGCAAAATGTCAATTTCGTCAACGAGGCTTTTTACGACATTTTCATTGCAAGATGAGAGTTTTTCCTTCATTAATAACATTAATTTAAAGATTTTCATATTTAAAATTTATAAACCTTCAATAGGACATTTTGCTCGTAAAGAGTCTAGTTTAAAAATTAAAATATAAAATTTATATAATACAATATTAACAAATAAATATATTTTAATTAATTTAAATTACATTCTTCTCCAAGTTAATGTTTTCAATCTTTTTCAATTTTTCTACATTTGCAGCATGTTCTTTTTTAAATTTTTCTGAAGAAAATTCAATCTGTGCATTTAAAGACGTTTCATTGTATTTTAGCTGCAAAGTTTCGTTTTTCATGGTAGTCAATTCAGTGTTCTATAATTTTAATTATAAAAAAATTGTATAAATAAATTTTTTTTGAAAAATTTTTACTTGTTTTTCGCATTTTGTTGACAAAAAATCCACTTTATTCTCAACCTGCAAGTTTACAGTCTTCAAACGGGCAATTTCCTTTGTCAAATTATTCATGTAATGGGCTTGAGTGTTTATTTTTTCTTCTAGACCAATAATCTTTTTTTCACCTTGTGCAAATTTCATTACCATTGAATTTTTTTCCAGTTTTACAATGTTGTATTCTTCGCAAACCTGTCAACAGAAAAAATTATTTAAAAAATAAAAAATAAACCATTCTATATATTCTCTTGGACACTACATCATTCGAAACATCCGTCTGACACTCAATATTAATCAGCTCAATAGGTGGTTTTACGATATCGTTAAAATTATATTTTTCATCAACATTCTGTACATTACAGTGTAACATTTCCTTCGTTACATTTTGATTTTTCAAAGCCACTTTTAACTCGATATAATCGACCGCAGATTCTATACTTTCCTCACAAACTGAATAAAAAGTATCTCTTGAACTTTTAAAACTGCTCGCCATTTCCGAAATTGGTATCGAGTTTGTCCCTTTTTCTGTAAATTTTTCAAAAACTACATCCTTTTCTTCGTCATAGAGATCAAGTCCCATAGGAAGAGAAATAAAGAGTGGGTTTTTATTAAAACTTGTTAAATTTACTGATTGTAGTGATGAAACTCTTTTCATGGACAAGGAAATGTAGGAGCAGGTTTCCTCCGAATCGGAATAATTATCGTCTATTGAATTTACCTCTTTTTTTCCTTCTTTATTCATTTTTGCAAGTTTTTAATTATATATAAAAAATGTCGTAAAATGTAAAAATTGCAATGCATTGTCGATAATCCATGGACGAATTATCTTGATTGGAAACTCCAATTTAGAATGAATTTTAGGTAAATAATTTGGACATTACTGTAATGATTACACTCAAAAATTAAGACTCAAAAAGTAGAATATTTAGTTTTAATTTTCAGCATAAAATTGTAATGTAGAAAATAATAATTTCACAATTGAATTGATCTCAATTTATATTATTCTCAGAAATTTTCTACGATACCACGTAAATTTTATAAAAGCTGAGACTGTTGTCACGGGGAAATAATCGATACTAAAATCAACGAATCAGCTCTCTAGAAGCTAGCAGATTAACTTTATCATACTTACAATCAACCAAGTCAAGTTACGTGAGTCGAATTTATTTTAATTATTTAAAATTATATAAAAAAATATATATTCATTTTATACATTAAAAACAAATATAAACGTGAAAACAACTTTTTTACAAGTTAAATATTGTAAAAAAATGAATAATTTTCTTATTATCACAATTTTCAGCTGTATTGCAATATTTCTAACAGTGGGGCATAATTGTCAAAAAGAAAATGTCGATGCAATTAGTAATTAAAACTTTATATTCAAATAATTTCAATTTTAAACACATTTGATCATTTAAAAATATTAATGTTGACTTTATATAAAATTTACAACACCCTAATTATCTAAATTAGAAACATTTGATAAATATTTTTATATGCTTTTTCAGCCTTGAGATATACAGATTTTGTGAATCAAAGGGTAATTTTTTTTAATTATGATTTTTTTAAAAATCTTTTTTCAGTACTTCAATAGCACTTATTGCAAACACTGTAAGGAACTAAACACTAAATTGAGAACGAGTCTCAAAGACTTTATTGTACGTTAGTTTTTATAATCATTTTTTTAATATCACAAATATATAATTATACTATAGGTGATATCATTCAAAAACTGGACGGGCTTAATTTCATTTAAATCGATACTTTTCAAAAGTTTGGTATTGATAATTTTATCAATTTTATCAATATTATAAATTCTTTTTATAATGTAATTAATAATTATATATTTTAGGAAAAATATCTTATCGAGGACATTTTAAATGCCATGTATTTGGTTCCAATTTTTACAGTATCTAATATAAATTATATAAACACTTATTTAATATGAAATAAATTATTTTAATATATTTAGGCTGTGGAAAATGCGTGTCGAATATACAGCTTCTGCGACAACCCAGGAAAGAGAAAACCATTAAGAGCTTTAACCGGGTTCAAGTTTAAATGATTCATTAAAATTTTAAAATTCACAACTTTAATTTTATCATTTTAAACAATTTTTTTACAAGAGTCTTTTCCAAATATCTATATTTTTAGATATAGATTCGTAAGTAGTGTCGTGAATATTTTTCTAAATAACAATTTTAATAATATTTAAAAAATAAAGATTTAAATTTAATTTTAAAAAATTAATTTTTTACCATAATTGACATAATATCGAGGAACGACGATAGGGTGTAAATGACTTGATCAATTCCTCCACAATCTTTCGTGTATTTTAAAATTAAACCATACAAGTGCTAAATAAAACAATATAATTGAAATTATGAAAAAAAAAATTAAAAAATTAGAAAAATTATTATTGAAAACATTCAGTTAATTCACGAATGCATTCGAATATAATGTTGAACTAAATGTTGTAAAATATTTAATACTAAAATTTCGCCAAAAAATGATAAAGTAAAAAATTGTTGAACAAAATTATTAAATATTCCAAATTTCTAACAATAATAAGAAACAAAACCTATATAAAATATTTTAAAAACAATTTTATGAATTCTTCTAAAATTTAATTTAATTTAATTTAAAATTACCTCATTTTTTTCAATATACATTCCAATTAAAATTGATATATACGTAACAATAATTGAAAAATTCATATGTTGTTGACTTTTCTCGTAAACTAATATAAAATAATTTTTGAAAGTCAAATTAAATTTTAAATATTTAACCAATTTTACCTTCCAAGCTTTTTTCATTTTTACGACTTAAATCAATTTTTGTCCAGTCATATTCCATTGTTTCATGTTGTACTTCAATGGAACGTTTTAAATAAAAACAAAGATTCTAAAATTTAGAATAAAAAATTTTAAATATTTAAATATTTTAAATAATTTATTATTTACCGACATTAAATATGAAAACAACTCGTCTCCACACAGTTCCTCCAACTCTTCTTGTAACCCACAAAAATCTTGATAATTTTTCTTACTCTCAGCATTACAATTTAAGTTAAAAATGTAACAAATGTCGTTACAACTCTCTGAACAGTTGATAAAAATACTCAAAATCAATGATTTTACGTCAAATTTGTTTTCTTTAAAAAAAAGGTCACACATCCATAAACACTCGTACATTTTCAACAGAAATCCCACATTTTTTAAATGGTTGCAAAACTTGGCATTATTATGGGTTTTGTTGAGTAATAACTTTAAAATTCCGACACATAGTTTGGAAATTGTGTCATCAACTTGAGAAAATAATGTTGATACTTGATCACTTTTAATATAATTTTTTTTATATTTTTCCATGTACAATTCAAATATGCTATTTAGAAAAATTAAATTGTAATTTAAAAATGAATAGTTCAGAAAAATTAAATGTTGTACTCGCAAGCATATTCAACAATTTCTTCATCATTTATTACAGGCAAAGTACTTTTCCAAAAGGTAATCTAATTTAAATATTTTTAAAATAAATATTTTTATACATATTCCAACAATTTTAATCTTTTAATGACATCATGAGCCACGTATTTGCTTGTATCTTGGACAATTTCGTAATTGTTTTTTAAAAGTTTTATTTTTTCAGTTACTAAAATAATTTTAATTAATTAAATTATTAAATTATTAAATTATTAAAAATTAAAAAGTCATTTACAACTTGAAAGAATAACTATGATGGCAAATTCTTGTTCAAAAACGGCAATCAAAATTGACCCATTTTCCGAGTCGCAAGAAAGTGGTAGAATATTGGATAAAATTTCAATCATGACATCATGATACTAAAAATAAATTATATAATATAATTATTAATTAACTAATACAAAAATTACTAATAATATCTCAATTTATATAATCGCAAAAAAAATTATTTTGTTTGATAATTTTAATTTAGTAAAAAAGGGAAAAAACTATAGAAAAACATTAGAATTTTGCCAAAAATTACAAATTTTAAAGTTAATTTTTAAGTGACATAATGCACCGATTTTAATTCTGAAACCAACAATCTTAAATTTTTCAATGGGCGCGTAACTTTTCTTTGAACAATTTATGCGCAGGCATTTTCGGCTAAATTTACAAAATACTTCCCAAATTTATAAAAAACTTAAATTCGGAAGTATTTTTGCACAATTATGCCAATCTGGCAGTCTTAAATTAATAAATGACGAATAACGATAAAAATTAAGATAAAAAAAAATATTTAGAAATGTTAAAAATATATAAAAACGGTTTAAAAAACATTAAAACGTGTTTCAGACTTCTGACAGCTGTATAGACATAACTAAACAATATTATACCTAAATTAATTATTAATTTAATAGCTTATTTAAAACATTAACATTTCGCGCCATCGTTCATATTTTATATTCTTGAAAAAATCAAAAAAATCGTCTTTTTAGCAGTTTTTCGAACCCTGTTTTTATTAATTGATGTACAGTGTTCACATAAAGCATGTAAAAGTTCATGATCTTATGATTCAAATTATATAATTTGGTATCATGGTTATCACGTAGTTACCGTTATATGGCTAAGTCTTAGCCGGCTAAGGAATGTTGACTAAACAAAAAAAAATTAAAATACAAATATCTCAGAATAATAAATAACTGAATACACTATAATAGTGACTATATGAATCAAAATGTTCTAATATATTTTTTCATTTTATAATTAAATAATACAGTCAAACTCCCAATATCAATATGCGGATAATTCAAGCTAAATTGATTGTCCTTTGATAAGATAATTTTCAATTTATCGAGTTGACTCTGACAAAGAAGACTCAAATTTTCTTGCTGGATAAGTTTAAAATTAAGACTCAAAAAAGAAATTATATTTTTGTTGAGCATTTTCTTGTGTCTATTGGACGAATGGGTGAGTAACAGACACGTAACTGCAAAGTTTGTGTTGAATTTCTATTTTTAAATTTAAAATTTATAAATTAAATTTTAAAAATTAATTTTACCGGTGAATTAATCTCATTCTCATCTATCAAAACATCAGACAATGTAAACATTACAAGTGTAAACTGTCTCTTTTGAGACATGTAGTATGAAAATGCCTTCCTTTTTATAATTTCGCATAAAAGCCGTTCGCATGTCATGCAACGAATACACTCTGTATTCTTAACGTTTAAACAAGACAAAATATCTTCAAATTCGTCCTTGTATTCCTGCCTTTCTCCTTGACGTGTACAAACTTGTAAGTCTCGTACATTTCTCACAAACGTGTACAGATTAGTGGCATGTGAAGGTATTTTAAAAGGGTTTAAAGTTAAACAATTTTCTTTTGGTTTAGGTAGAGATGAGGGATTTTTTAACGGAGAGTAATGTTTAATACTTAATCTAATTAATTAATTAATTTTACAACATTTTTCTGTAAAATATTTTATAATTCATTAGTATATTGATACATTTTGTCCGTTTTTAGCTTCTTTACATCTGATTGTTTTTTATCCATATCACAGACTTCTCTCAACAACTTACGCATTTTCTGTCCGTCGTCAGAAGTCATTGATACAACTTCGTCATTAGAATCTGCTGAATTTGAATTTCTTATTAAATCTTTTTCTTTTCTTTTTCGTTTATACTTCTTTTCTTCGGCTTTGATTGGTGCTAAACTGCTATTTAAGCTACAATTTGACAAATCATTTTCACAAGAATCTTCTTTAATAGACTGTTGTTTTAATTCTTGGCTCTTTATTTTCTTATTTCGCGTTCTAAGGCGTGTTTCTCTATCAATATTGTTGACAGTATTTTTATTACAATCTGAATGATCATTTTTTGAATTGTTAACTTTTGTTTTAGAAATTTTTGGATCGAGTTTTGATCGTGGTTTTAGTTTGGTAAATATGCTTTTACTTTCAACCGACTCTTTATCATTGTAAGGATCCACCTTTTTATGCAAAGTATTGGAAGTTGAATCCATGTTGGATAAACTATTATTCAGCAAATTGTATGGAGTAGCAACGGAGGCAATCATATCTTCATCTGAATCAAATGCGAATGGATCGTTAGATACATCACATGATTTATCCAATGTAGTCTGATCAGAGACGGAAATTACATCTTTTCTAGAAAGGGTATATTTCACTCCTTTCCATATTGGAAATGACTTATCCTTGAGTATTTTGTGGGAAGATTTATTAGCAGAAAATAATTTTTGTTTAGAACGTTTCATGAGTGAATTTTTAATTAAAAAAAATTATTCAAACTTTGACACTTGTTTTAATTTAAACAATAATATTGACTTTATTGGGTGTCTTGGAAATTGTAAATTTTTAACAAATTAATATTAATGATTCATTAATGTTTAAAATTGTAGATTGTTTATTTTACAGTGTAAAATCTACGTTTTTAGAAATGAAAATTTAAATGAGTTTTGGATAATATCAAGTCAAATTTTTCAATTGCGAACACTTGGGCATTGGGTAGTTTTGAGCTTTAATATATTCTTCCCTGTTACCTCTCCATTCGGCATTCATCATTAGACGACTACCTGTATAATATATTATATTTAATGATTATTTTTATTTTCGTGAAATTTAGACATTTTATTCAAAAAATTTTCAATTTTATTCACATTTAGTCATTTATTTAGTGAAATTTAGACTTTTTATTCAAAAAATTTTTAATTTTATTCACATTTAGTCATTTATTTAGTGAAATTTAGACTTTTTATTCAAAACATTTTTAATTTTATTCACATTTAGTCATTTATTTAGTGAAATTTAGACTTTTTATTCAAAACATTTTTAATTTTATT
>JAUZND010088605.1:0-15364 GCA_034780555.1 Coelogynopora nodosa
CAAATTTAATTGACTCTATTAAGGAAACACAAAGCTTAAATTCAATAGAGTGCAAAAAATACGATTCTGTTTCACTCGAGAATAAAAATGACGCCTGGAACAATATTTCAACATTTTATAACATCCATAATGATGAAATAGTTTGCCAAATATAAGTCACTAACATCAGCATAAGTAGGTATATAGTTTATGCGACTTAATACTCGTCCTTAGTTGATGACTAAGTTAGTCATCGGTTGAGCAACCGAGTGTATATCTATGAATTTATTTAAGGCTTAGACATAAGCAACATCGCTTATTTAGCTTAAGTCAAGCTATTTAAGCAATATGTATTCTTAAGGCGGTAATGTTGTCCGGCTCATATTAAATAATCCCTCGTGCCTTTATACGGGACATGTGCTATATTATTATTTGTAAGCTGTAACTATAACGTTTAATTTTTAATATTATCGATAGTAATCAACCTAGTTGGTATTATTATTATATAAAATTATTTTAAAATGATACGATGAAAGGTGTTTTCCTTATATCTATAAATCAACTACTGATGATGATTATTCCCCGTACTATGTAGAGTGTCACATTTTTATTGTGAAGTATACCATACGATTTTGTCAACATGGGTATCTTAAGAGGTATCCATCATGTTGAAATACTCACCAAAAATATTGGTTCACTGACAGATTATTTTGCTAATGTATTAGGATACCAAATTCATTGTATTCAAAAGACAGGGGATACATTTCGCACCGTAATGAAAAGTGAAAATTCTATATTTGTGTTGAAAAATATAACTCCAAACATGGTCAAACTTAGTGATTACTATGATCACGTTCCTCAAAACTGTGAATATTATCATCAGGAAGATACGGTGTATGATATTGCTTTAGAAGTTGCTGATGTTCAACAGTGTTTTAACAGAATTGCAGTTTCATCTGCAGTTATTCTGCCTCCAACAACTTTATCAGATTACTTTGGAAAAGTTGAAATTGCAATTGTAAAATCATGTATAGGAAATGTAGTGCATACATTACTAAATACAACAGCCTACAAAGGGCGTTTTTTACCTGGGTATACGAGCCCTGAACCTATAACCCATTCTAAAAATAGAATAAATTTTACTCAACTTCTTAGAGAATCAGGATATGCCTATTCTTCTCCTATTCCAACAGCCCTTAACACAATGAAACAGCACATTACACACTTTGATCATGTCACATTTGCTTGTAATATTAATGAAAGTGATTATGTCATGCATTGGTATGAAAAAATGTTTGATATGAAAAGATGCCTGATTAACAAGTAAGATTTAAAGTATAATTTACCTTAATAATATTTTTAGCCATGCCCATGTTGTACCTGATTAACAAATAAGATTCAAAGTATAATTTACATTATTAATATTATTAGCCATGCCCATGTTCACTTATTATGTCACTATTGCTATTAGTCTACAGTATAATATACTTGAATTCTATTTTCTGACTCTGTTTATCATAAAAATATTTACTTTTTTAATATAATTATTTTTTCTGTTAAAATATATTCAAATGAATATAATTTTTATATTATACTCAAATAATATTATTTTATTAAATATCATTAAAATAAAATTATAAAAATACCTAATACAAAACATAATTTTTAATATTTATAAATTATAGTCTAATATAGTATATAACCATGAATACTAAAATTACAGTATGGATTATTTGCTGACCATCATGCCTCCCATGTAACTACTCTCCACTAGCCATTTGCTGCTTGTACCACCCCCCCAAAGGCAATGTTCCTGAGCTCCTATTTTCCATCGACACTTCCCTTGATAATATTTTCTCCAAGCATCCCACTGCTGGAATGATCATTACAGGTGATTTCAATCAAGTAAAAAGCAAACAAATAACCAGTAGGCACCACAGCTTAAAGCAGCTAGTCCATAATGCCACTCAAAAAGACACCATTCTTGATCACTTCTATATAAATATGCATGACTGCTACAACACCACTGTGATATGCCCCCTTGGTATGAGTGACCATAACTCTCCTGGTGATCCCCTTCCAACCCCTCTAAATGCCAATACTAAAGTCCATCACCAAACAAGACCAAAGAAAGGGCAACAAAATCAAACTTTTGAAAGATCTCTCTTTTACTGACTGGAACAATGTATTCATTTCATGGTAAAATACCTAATGAGCATCTTTCAACGTTTCTTAGATGAGTGACAGTTCGGAGCAACAAAAAAACAATCAATCAACCATGCTCTTGTGAACCTTATGCATGAAATGAACAAGGTGACTGACAAAGGCAAATGTGCTGTGTCATGCTCAACTTCACAAAAGGATTCAACAGAATTGACATTGGCATCCTGGTGCATAAATTGTTGAGCCTAGCCTGCCCTGGATTCCTTACCCATTGGATCTCATCATTCCTTCAGGTAAGATTTCAATAAGTTAAGTACAATGGATCCTATTCCCCCTGGGTAGCCACTCATGCTGGGGTTTCCCAGGGAACAAAGACTGGCCCAATTGCTTTTTTGATCATGATTAACAACTTACTCGCCAAACTAAAGTATGTTGATGATTCCACAATACTCAAAATCACAGACAATCTGGATGAATCCTCACTCCAAACTCATCTTTAAGGTACAATGAAGTGGACACAGGAACTCTGCATTGCATTTAGATCCTGAGCCTGCTTGTGGAACCCATTGTACATCCATGAAACTGAAATCATGCCAGTAACTAAAGCCAAGATTTTAGGATGTACCATCAATGACTCCCTAAATTGAAGTGATAACACAGAAATAATCACCAAGAAGGCCCATCAGCATATCTACTTCGTGCAAATGCTTATATGAGCCAAAGTCAGTCCCAAAGACATTATATCTTTCTATAATGCCCACATAAGAGCTGTTCTCTGCTATGGAGCTCATGTCTGGCACTCCTAGCTATCCCAAGCTCAGTCCAATGACCTGGAAGCAGTGCAATGGCGTGTTTACCAAATAGTTTTCCTGAACTTGTCATACTCAAAAGCCCTAGCTACTGCAAGTGAAAAATTGCTTGGCGACTACAGAGATTCCTTGGCCTTCGGATTCTTCAAGACTATTCTTGAATCTGGAAAGGGGATTCTTCACAACAAATTACAAAGGCACCGTTCTTCCTCCATCAACGAGGTCCTGCGACATTGAAGACAGTATGCCTTTTGATGTTGCACTGAACGTTACTGCCATTCATTCCTCCCACACTACTCAGCCAGACTTTGACTTCATAGACTCTGGACTTGTGTTTGGAAGCCTGTGTATTGGTTTTTTTTTATAGTCATTTTTTATGCTTTTCTATGCTTATATGTTTTTATTTTATATTTTTTTATTTGCTGTATTGCCCTCCTTGTATCATCAAACCCATATGAGGGTTTCCAATTAAATTGATCACTTAAACTTACTTAGAAATTATTAAAAAAATTATAATAAATATAATTTAACTTCCATATTATATTAAATTATATATTATTATTTATATTATATTAATAAAAACTGTATAATATTATTACAGTTATGTGCTTTCACTTAATTGTTTTGTTTTATAATTATATTTTGACTAAAAAATGTTTTTCATATTATTTTATAGAAACTACTATCTTTCTGTCAACTTATATTTTATAATGGATTTATTAAGACTATATATATATATATCATTTATTTTATTTTTATATATTTATATTTTTTAATAATTTAAATCTTATGTCCCTTTGAACATAGTATATATAAACTATGTATAAAATGTTGTTAGTAATTAATATAAATTTAAACCTGATTTAAACTACTATAAAGTTTTCACTGAAAATAAATAGTATATTAATACAATAAATAAAACTTATTTCTTTATTGAGTACATTAATATATGCTAATTATAATGAAAAATAATGGATAAATGTGACTGTATATATTTACTATGAGCATTATTGATATTAATTGTAAAGATTACAAAAATTGTTCATGTTTTGAACAAAAGTCTTCATCATGGACTTCTCCAAATTTAAATGGATGGTCCACATATAAATTGCAAGCTTTTTGAACTATTTGGTGTTGAAATTAAATCTGATACCTAACACAAACTATTAAATATTGGCTCATATGGTTTACATGTCCTTCATCTTGCAATGAAGGTTGCTTTGTTTTGTATTGGACACATGTATAAAATTCTACAAATTCTTTCCAGAGTCTTGATTATTTCAAGACTGATATTTATGTACTATTAGAATAGAATTAAGTTTTTTTTTAAATTTACATACCTGTAACTGGTATTGACATCAATAAATCTTTCATTAAGTACTAGTATTTTGCATATATAAATTTTATTTTTATTAAATCTTACCTTAAAGTAAATGGTTATTAGATTTTAACATTAAAATATTTATTTTTAATTATTTATTCAAAGGTAGTATTTTTAATAAAAAAATATTTCACAATTTTAATAATCTAATTAAATATAAAATATATTTTCAGAATTAAACTAAATTAACCCATGATTAAATGTTAAACATGTTATATATGAATAATTTTAACAAACATATAATTTAGCCAATAACAAAAAAATTTAAATCGATGTTTTGCATAAAGTACATTTGAAAAATATTTTAATAAAATTCCAAAAAGAATAAAAATATATTTCTAAAAATTTGGGTTATGTTTCAGACTACAATGTTATTAGAAACAAAAATTATTTATGTACTTTTTCAATATAAGTAGAATGATCATAGAGTGATTTTTCAAAGTATTTTTATTTTTAGATAAGAAATATTGTTTTTATTATTATTTTAAATATTTTGTACTAATAGAAATGACATGAGGAATTCTATGACTAGAACATAATTTCTTTATTTTAACCACTTGACAATCAATTGTACTGTCCAATCAACTGCCAATCAACTCAACTGTATTCATTTTCTCTTACTCTACTCTCTCTCACCCTGTTAGTGCACTATATGAGTGCAGTATATATATAGCTGTTCTAGTAAAAATGAATAGTCATGGGGATCGACTGAGCTATATCAAGAACTACTAATAGTCATTGTTTAAAGATACCAAAACTGACTCACTGACTGACTGAATTATAGATTGCATAGAGGATTTTTCAGCAGTACATATTAAACTTGAATGCTAAACCAGAGCTTTGAAAATAGGATATTTACTTATTTTTGTTAGCTAATTTGGAAATGTTTTTTTATAATATAGTCAATAAAATATAAGTAACATAATAAAATATTAATATGTTATGTAAGTTTGTTGCAGGTGCCTCGCTGCCTATTCGACATGGAGCAATATTTTGCTTAAATATTAATATGCACTTTTGAAAATAAAAGTTACACTGGGTTAAAATGACTTTTAACTAAGATATCAAATATATTATGCTTTATAATACCTATATTAATTAAAATATACCTAAGTAATTATGTAATCATAATATATTTAAATACAATCTGTCATCATAATTTATTCATATATAAATGATGTAAGGTTTTTCACAATGTAAAATTGCCAAAAAAATTATTACTAGTACACATTATGACCAAGCTTCATCAAGACAGCTTTTGTAATTGGAAAGAAGGTCTTTGTGAACTGCGAATTCATGAACAAACAAAAAAAACTCATTAAGAAGCTGTCTTTCTTGACAATATTCCCGTTGCTGATATTGGTGCTACATATAGCAATCAATATAATGATGAAAGAAAAGAATGATGTGAGATGTTACGAAAACTAATATCAAGTCTGAAATTTCTTGGTAGACAAGGAATAGCAATTAAGAGTTCATCGCAAACTGAAGCAAACTACTATCAGTTGGCCAAACTTCTAGCAGAAAATGATAGCAGAATGACCAAGTTTCTAGCCATAAAAAATAACTATACATCTTCAGAAGTACAAAACGAAATTCTTCAAATTATGGTGTCATCAATCATTTCTGATATCTTAATTAACGCCAGGTCATCTCCATTTTTTTCCATTTTGGCTAATGAAACTTGTGATATTACCAACCACAGCCATTTGCTTAAGATGGCTTGATACCAATTATTGCTTGATACCAATTATAAAGCCAATGAAACGTCCATAGGGTTATACTTTACTGGTACAGTCAATGCAGAAGCCCTTACATCTATACTTTTTGACATACTTCTTAGGTGTGACCTTCCCATTAGAAAGTTATGTGGACAATGTTACGATGGAGCAGCTGCAATGGCAGGTTCAAAAAGTGGAGTAGTGAAACATATTCAATAAAAACAACCCAAAGCTATATTCATTCACGGTTATGAGCATGTTGTGAACCTTAGCTGCCAGTATATCTTAAAGCAAGTAGATCTGTTGAAACGAACATTTGATGTTGTCCTTGAAATTATGCTTCTAATTAAAAAAAGTCCTGGTCGGGAAGCAATACACAATGATATTAAAAGTAGCAATCAAATGGATACACCAAACATTCATGTATTTTGCCCAACAAGATGGACAGTCAAAGCTGATACGCTCAAATCAATCAAAGACAACTACGCCACACTTTTGGAACTATTTGAATCATGTCCATCAAGTGATTCAGATATGACAGCACAATTGCGAGGTGTTTTTAGTTACATGTCAGAGTTCACATTTTTTTGGTATATCAATTTCTGAAAAATTATGGCGTCATGCTGACATACTGTCGAGAGCTCTCCAGGATCCAATCCTTTCAGCTGCAGTTAGTCAAGCCATGATGGAAAGAATGGTTAAAGTGCTCATAACAATGCGAGATGACGATCAGTAGACAACATTTTGGAACACAAATAACGAGGCCAAACAAGAAGGACTTCCAGAACCCACCTTTAAACGTCAGAAAAAGCCTAATCCAAAGTATGATGTTGGTTGGGGGCCCCACCATCAACCAAATACACCTGAAGAGATGTACCATCGAATATACTTCAAAGTACTTGATGGGTTAGTGAGATACCTAAAAAATCGATTCCAACAAGAAGGCTATCAGGTGTACCGAAATCTTCAGGACCTTCTCTGCCAAGCAGCTAATAACCAATCTTGCTCAAGCAGTCTTGCAAAGGTAGTAGAGATTTATCAAGATGATATTTTCTCCGCAGAATTAAATGCCCAACTGGAACTTTTCCAGACTTACTTCTCACCATGGACTTCGTTTTACCAATTGCATGAAGTGTTGAAGGTTGTGAAATATTGGAATAGTGGTGAGCTAATGTAACATTATGAAATTATTACAGTGTATAAATTGACGAACATGATGCCTGCTACAAATGCATCTAACTAATTTTCATTTAGTGCACTCAAACATGTCAAAACTTATTTACATTCCTCAATAAAACACAGGGTGTCTCCAGCTCCTGGAAATCCTGGAAAACTCCTGAAATTTAAGATGTGCTCCTGGAACTCCTGGATCTCCTTGAAATCTTCTGGAATTTAAAGATAGAAAAATGCTAAAAATATTTAATGTGTATTTTGTAGCTTCTGAAAACAAAAACCCAAAAGTTTTACTGCTATGCAGCATTTATATGTTTTGGATCATGAAATCATGAATTTCTTTCCATTATTTATTATTTTTCTTTCAGGATTATAATATTCATGACCATCGCCTTGCTCATTGCGAGAAAGGTGTTTGTACTTTTCCATGGACAAGCAGCTGTGGAGGGCGGGTTTAGTGTCAACAATGATATCCTCATGGAGAACCTTAAAGAACAATTCTTTGTGGCACAGAGAGTCGTGTACAATGGCATACATTATTATGGAGGTGTTTTGATAATTATTCCAGTAACCTCTCAGTCTCAGTTGATCCAATCAGTTCCTTCTGCATCTCGTTGTCATTGCATGGCCTTGTCCATCCAAAAAGAGGAACACCGAATTGGAAGCCACACAGAAATGAAAAGCTGAACTGGATAGAGAACTAGCCAAGATTGCGAATGAAAAGTCTCAGCTTGCAGAGAAAGAGGCTGATCTTATGTCGAGGAGTGATGTCATTAAACATTTGAAATCTTCTCTCTAAAGACTGTTCAATACCTGATAGTAACCTCCAGGACTGAGATTAACATACTGATTGTATGATTAACTCTTCCTTATTCTGTAATTATAAATACCTTTACTTTGTAATTATAGTACATTTGCTTGTATGTTATTAAATTTTAATAAAAAGGTGGAGAGGGATGGCTAAATAATATATACATATATTATATTTCTCCTGGACTTTTTTATTAATTTCTCCTTGATATCCTGGAAATCTCCTGGAATTTAAAACTGAAATATGAGTAGACACCCTGTAAACAACAACGGCTGAATCATTTAATGATAATGAATGTGTAAAAGGAAAAGGTGGACATTATTAATATTGACAATATTATGAAAGAATTTACTAGCTGACCCAAACATCGATTAAATTTTTTTGGTCGATCATAATATAAAAATAAATAACTTAGTATCATATTATTGACTAACTTTACCTATACAAAATATGACATATTACATGGTTGATCATAATATAGAAATAAATAACTTAGTATCATATTATTGTGACTAACTTTACTTGTACATGTAAAAAATGTGACATATTACATAATCTACTTTTTTTACCAAATATTAACCATATAAGCTATTAATATACATATATTTGTATATACATAAATATAGATATACCTACATAATATACAAAATACATATGTACCAATTATTTATGCATTTTAGTTAAAAGAGCATACATTCATCTATTTATATATATTTTTTAAATGTGTCCTTTTGAAAAATGTTGCTACAACTTTCAGACCGTAGCGAGGCCCCTGATATATAATGACATTATATTTTCAATATGTTTACATAATCAAAAAATGTTCAATATAGATGGAGTTTCGAAATATACTACTTCAATATATCTGACAGATGTTCATATACTTTAACATATAACTGTTTAGGGACTAACAAAATTATTTGATATATGTGGATGTTCATTATATCCAAGTTCAATATAAGTGGATTCCACTGTATGCAATTCACACCAAACATGTCACAATATGCACAAAGGCTTTGTGCATATTGTGACATGTTTGGTGTTTGGTATCATGATACACTAAGGAACAAAAGAAGCTTAAAAAATTGCATGAATAAAACAATATCAAACATTAGCATAATATATAAAATGTCAAAAATGTAAATGTATATTTAAAAAGAAATGGACACTTATTCAGTATTATACCAGTATCAAACTGAAACTAATTTTAAAAAACGATTGATAAATATACTAAAATATATATGGTTAAAAATGTTATATATTTTCAGTAGTATGTTAGGTAGGATTATGTATTTATTTGTAGTTATTTTCTGTTTGATGCCGGTTTTTTTGTCAGTTAAATTTTTTTCATGTGATATTATTTCTTTTTAACTATTATTTTTTAATTTTTATTCCAGTTATTTCCTTATTTCTTCAGATACAAATTTTACAATATAAAATTATATATACAACCCTGGAAAAAATTAACTGATATACTCTTTTTTAGGTATTTTTAAAAATATATTATTCCCATAAAATTTTTATTTTTAAAGCAGCAACTTTTAAAGTTAATATTTAAGTAAAAACAATTAAATATCAAAGCTTTTTTTATCAATCAATAAGTGGTAGTCTCGAAAGAGACTGTTTTTGCATTCTTAAAGGGGGTGGGGGTGTTATAGGCTAATAGGATGTAATTCCTCCATTATGATCAATCACCTCCTGGCATTGACATGGCATTGACTCAATGAGTTCTTGAAGAAAGTCTTGAAGTGTGTTAGCATACAGCTCAGGTGCAACTTCAAGCAGCTGGTCCATGCCATGAATAACATGTTCCCTAAGTTGTAATTTGAGATACTGCCAGATGTTCTCCATGAGGTTGAGGTCAGGGCTAATGGCTGGCCATAGAAGCACTTCCTCCCTGTTCTATTCAAACCAACGCATTGTGATAAGAGCCTTGTGTGGTGTGGCATTATCCTGCTGATAAATGGAGTCAGCATGGTCTTGGAAAAATTGAGGAAGGTGCTCTTCCATTAAGGCAACATATAACCTGGCTGTCAAGTTCTCCCTGCAGTGGTGTAACTGGAGGATGCCTGCATAAGAAAATGCACTCCACACCATAAATTTATCGCCACCACCCTGTACTCTAGGCTGAACTATGTTATGAATGTGACCAGCACCACGTGGACTTCTGTAATAATGCCATTGTGTAGTCTGGATGATGTGTAAGGGCGTTTCATCAGAGAAGAGCACCTGAGACCACTGTGCCACCATTCAGTTCACATGTTCTCAAGCCCACAGGAGACACCTTGTCTTGTGTGCAGCAGTCAAAATTGGCTTCAGTTTTGTCACATAAAAATAGTGACCAGCCTGGAATAACCTAACCCTTACAGTTCTTGGAGTAACTTGAGCTCCACTGGCCTCACTCCAATCCTATGCAAGAGCTCTATTGCTGGCCCAGGGATTGCTGGAAGAAATTCTCAAAAGCGCCCAATCTTCATGTAATGTCAACTTCCTCCATCTTCATTGACCTCTCTGGTTCGCCACTGAGCCAGTTGCAGTGTGCTTCCTCACAAGATTGCTAATGGTGTTTGGTCTAACACCAAACTGAGCTGCCAGTTGTCTACAGCTATGGCCAGATTCCTTTAAGATGACAATCCTCAAATGCTGATCATAGAACAAAACCATCTTCACTCTTTGAAATCAACAATACAAAATGTTATTTCATGATTGTTATATTGCTTTTATGCCCCATTTCATAACTTTATTAGCAATTAGACACTGCTCAATGATATTCATCTCAATTCGGCAGGTATAGGTACAGCTGGGTACTGTTGGGTGTCTAACACACTTCCACATGGATGTCCCCATGTTAAATCAATAAATTGATTACGTCATCAACCTCCTATTTTTTTCATTTCAGCTACTGATGGGATGAATAGTGCTGGCACATTGCTTCTGGACCTGTTCTGGCTTACACACGCAGTCAACTGCAGTGCACACAGCTGCAGAAAAAATGGAGGAATTGTATCATATTAACTTCTCACACCCCCATCCCCTTTGAGGACATGAACAACGAAAGTTGCTAATATAAAAAAACTTTTTGTAAATAATTTTTAAAAATACCTAAAAAAATGTGGTTAATTTTTTCCAGGGTTGTAGATATCGTTACTAGAAAAATATATACTATATTAAAGCTAAGTATAATGCAGTTAGAGTATTTATAATTTAGTGGGTCTGGAATACTGAATAAGCACAAGGAAATGAGTGTTCATGAGGGCCAATTATTAGATTAACTTGGGGTGTTGGTATGGAGAATACTATTTTATAATATAGTCTGGAATATCAAATAGTTAGGAAATGCCATCACTGCTGAAATAAGGTGCATAGGTCTCAATTACAAAATCAAATGCCAGCATTAATAAAGCCATCAAATGTTTTGTTTTTGCATCAAAATTATCAGGATTGGTTAATCCAAAGACCACTTTGGGTTAGTTAGACTTTTAAAATTGAAGGCAAGATGAGGGTCCTCAAAATGTATGGAGGAAAACAATGTGGGAAACAATAAATTCATTTCGGAGTAGAGAGGATTAGTGATTATAAGGATGTGAGGCAGAGACATTTAGGTATGAAATGAATAGTGATTGTACATGGTGTCCCCCAAGTATCAGGCAATGTAAAAAAGTTCACTAGAAAAACGATTTGGATATTCCATTAGAGCATACATTGTAGTATTTAAAAATTCAATAACAAAAAAACAATTTAACAAGTGTATTTTTTAAGGTTAATTATTGATTTTTGACAACCAATCAGAATTCAGTAGACTATAACATTTCTATAAAGCATTTTATGACTATAGTTACTATTACCAACTGATATAAATATGGGGTCAAAGAGTCACTTAGACGCTTTGGATAACTACCTGTTTGTTCTATAACTATAGGGGACCATTCATACAGCAGGTTTGCATTTTATGTCAATGTTAGACAATATCTTGGGTGTGCAGAGCACAATTTTATATATAGATAGAATTAGATAGAGAATTGCTAAACTATTGGGTGTGCAAAAGCCATGGAATACAGACCTGTCATACAGTATGAATACACAGGTGAGGGGGTAGATAAAAAGCATACAGGTGCATACAAGGGTAGGGGGGGGGGGGGGGGTAGAGGCTAAAAAGTGTACATACAATTTTTTGATTTTTTTAAACTTGAAAAACAAATATCTGATAGAATTAGGGAAATTAGTATATGGAGTGATTTAATTTGCTGATATCTATACCATATATAGGTATGGATAGATCAATAATAATATCTATTATCATGCATGCCACCTGGGGGGAGGGTCCTATAGGGGGGCACCTATAATGATATGAAAAGTGAATTTATACCCTTAAGAAATGCCCATTGAACTGTAAATATAGGTGCCTACATATTATAAAAAGTAAATTCAAACCCCTAGGCACCTATATTGAGAAAAAATTAGCCCCTTTTTCTAAATCCTGACAGTGTGCATGATGATCTATAGTCTATAGACAGTGTATATATATTTGTATATAATTGTATATATATATACAATATATCTACTATTCCATCATTGTATAGTAAACATTAGAACTAGTTATATATGTGCTAATTCAATATGATTTGTATTTTATTAAGTATTTGAATTTCTATGTCATCTGGAATTCCAGAAAGATTTAATTCTTTAGTTGTATGAACTTATAACTAATAGTAATGTTTATAAAGTAGCCTACATGATTATTTGAATTTCTTATAGTTTTCATCAGCTATATTAGTGGATGATTTTTTGTTAGAAATATTTTTGGATGATAGTTTTAGCCCTTTAATCAAAGTAAGTGGATTTGTTATTGGCAGATTTACATAGCATTATATTATAAATTATAGTTTTTATAATCTATAATAATTTGTCCTGTCTTGTCATCCAACAGTGTATTACTACCACCCTAATATTGAATATTGCATTTTTTACAGTAATTTATAATATTTATTCATTTTCTGTAAGTTTAATTCTATGTTTGATTCTGCACTTAGGACATTATTCATGTGTCAGTTTGAGACAGAGCTTAAATAAACATAAGCTTCTAGCCAATTATGTCCTTAGTCCTTGGACATGTTTTACTTAATATTCCACCCAGATGTGTTTTACCTGATTACATGTCAAAATATTACCATGAAACATAACATACCACAACAAAACATCACCAATATTGGTTAAAATAAATAATTAAGACAGGCAAATTATTTTAATTATGAGTCCATCCAATAATTGTATAATGTATTTATGCAAGTTTTTCATGCAATTATCTTAATATTGCCATATTAACTTTTTAGTGATTAATTCAACCTTTGTGCATTTGTTATTACATGCAACATTGTTTATACACACATTTTTTATAAATAATATATTATAAGTTGTGGTGACATTAATGTTGTGATGCCATTTTACCTACTAGGTGTCCCAGGATGCCATGGGATGGTATGTCTTTTACATGGTTAGAAAGTATACTAACTTGTATTGTCTTTAAAATGTACATCAAAATATAGGTAAGTGATTTTAAAATGAAATGGAATTGTGACATTAATAACAATAATATTGCTAGTCCATAGTGCACAGGGTTCATAGCGAATCAGGGATTTTCCAATTTGGTCAGGGAATTTGAAGTTCTCTCTGGAACTTTTTAAAGGGTCAGGGAATTTAAGATTATGCCTATAATTTTGCTTTGCTTAGTACTTTTTCTTTCTTTCTGCTTTTCTGGGTATATGTATACTTTAGTGTTAGACATTAAACTACAACCACATCTGTTTTTAATGGTTACATATTCATCTCAAAACGTCAGGGGAAGTGATCTGTGGTCAGAAAAAAAAATTGGTTGGCACTTTGAACCCTGGTGCAGTAGTTTGTACATAGGGAGATAAGTGACTACTTGACAACACTATTGCTAAAGTAATATATTATGTCAATGTTGTTTATTGTGCAGGGTAGCCAATAAAACTATAAATACATATTGTATGTTATGTATTATCATTTATAGAAAAATATAGACAGTCTTTTGAAATAGGAGAAGTCAAAAGAGACAGTTATTTTATATAAACAATGACAATTTTGCAGGGCCAAAAATAGTTTAAATAGACAAATTGTTGATATTGGTGAAGATGACATAAGCAAATTCTACTGTATAATATAATTGTAAATATTATATAAAAGGAAATAATATACATTATTTTATAATTGATATATTATAACTTACAATTGTTAATTAGAGGTATTCCAATAAGGCTATACAAATTATATATTACTGTTTGCAATTACACAAGAACAAATATTAGGCATGGTTGGCTGGTTAAAAAGTCTGATAAAATGTTTAAAAAATTTAAAAAAATTAAATGATAAAAAGTTGATAAAATGTCTGAGAGAAATGTGTTTGTCTTTTTATTTGCACTATAATTAAATAATGGGACTTCCTGGATAATAGTGACCTAACATAACAATAGCTTCAATATAGCATATATTGCCCCAGTAAATATATCTATGTATATATACATTTATATAGTAGAATTTATTTATGAAAAATTAGAGCTATCGAAGTAACTTTGGAAGTCATATTTATTTAAAGTTATTCACCATTAAAGTTATAAAATAACTACTATAAAATAATTCACCAGCAAAAAATACTGCCATAAACCTAAATTAAACTATTATCAGTGGGTTAAAAATTAAAAATTGCTTTATACTATCATGTTGACCATATTGTTGTATTTATATATTTATTATATTATAAATTATATTGGATAGGATGAATGCAGTTTCAATTTTTATCCTGCTGTTTTATCCCACTGCAGGCATGAGATTCTTTGGGGTTTTTGAGGCTAAAAGATCATTCTCATAAATATGTAATAAAACACTACCCCCCTTCCATTTCTGACATTCAGCCTATATTATTTGCTCTTATAACCTTTCCAGTTCATATAATTTTTGGCAAAATACATTAAAAATAATCAGGGGGATAATTTGTCATCACTAACAGTATAGTACATTATCTGAGTTTAACAAATGTTTGTTGCCTTTAATAATTATAAAAATTTACGAACTGGTTTTTAGCGCTATTATATTTATGGCTACTAATATAATAATATTGACATGATATCAAGTTTCTTCCTATCCTTTTCAGTGATGGTTCTACTTCCTTCGTTGATATGTTGCTTGAAGAATCAATGAGTACTCCCATAAGGAAAAGTTTGCTTTGCACAATGCGTTCTGTGGACTGTGCCTTACCTGATTTTCCTGTTCATATTAGTGCCATATTGGATAGCAGGGAACTTGCGACTTC
>JAUZND010088616.1:0-15364 GCA_034780555.1 Coelogynopora nodosa
TATTTTTTACATATAATAGTAATATTGCAAGTATCGGAATTAATTAAATTTACCATCTGAAGAAGCTTTTAATGTCTTCTAGATGTCTCAAGTAAGTGTACGAGTAGGGATACAGTTTTATCTAAAAACGTTGGTCTTATGGCGGAGGCAGGATACCTTTTGCAAATATTCACTTGTACTTTTGAGATAAAGGATATTCTGTAGAACCTAATATGGCACATTCCAATTTGTATTTTATAAACAACATACAAATAGCGGGAAATTGTACTTGTTTACATGAAAATAATGACTGTAGTGGAGCTGGTATACTGCTAGCTATTGCCCTATATTGTTATTTGAACCAAATAAAAGACGAAGTATTTGACTTTGTTGTACAACAACGATACTATCCATCTGTATTTTATTATTATTACTTAGTTTAAGCATTTTAAATACTGACAAATGTCAAAAATAAAATGTGTATATTATATAGAATAGGAAGTTTTGATAATTTATTGAATAAAATCTATTATTAGTAAATCTTAGTTATTTGCTTTATTGATTGTGATTTTATATTTTACGTTAATTCTGTCATTTGCTGTTCCATTTGTTAGTTTATTTTTGATCTTGCATTGATCATTTTATGACTATTAATTAAAGTTTAATATTCATTATCCTGCGTAAATTTAGTAATAGTTTTGAGTATTATGTTTATAAATATTTGTCAAAATCTTTATATTAATTTGGAAGACATTTCAGAATATTCAAAGATTGAATATATTAAATATTAATCGGAGTAAATATAATGTTTTCTCTCCATTTAACAGAATTCTTTTTTTTGTGATGCAGAGTCATTTTTAAGTACATCTTAACCACAGCCTATCGTTCATAAAATGTTACAGCAATAATTGCTATTACTTATAGATTCTAAGGAAGGCCAGTTTTCCAATTCAGATGCATTTGATCAATAATCATAATCGATATTCTTGTTATCAATAATCCTCGCTACAGGCTCCGTCAAAGAGGAGGCACACGGGGGGGCCGATGTGAGGCCCAAGAAGTTCCGCGCTAGCAAATCCAACCTCTTCTCGAAGACAACCAAAAGTCAGGTGGGTGTTGGCTGGTTGGTTGGCATTTTGGCAAGTTATGGCCTTGACCATTTGCTTCTCTAGCGTGTGACGTCATGGATATATGCAGTATAATGACGTCATAGATACATGGTGTGACGTCAAAGTTAACCTTTGAGATGACTATTGCCAAATTATTTTTTTCTTTAATAATTGATAAATTTAGCCCCGTCAAGGGATTCGCAACCACAATCAGGTTAAACATGGAACTGGCCTAGAACTGGGATCTTTGTGAATTTTTGGGAGTAAGTAAAAATGAATAATAATAAATAAATCTCGCTCTACACACATATATTCTGTTCATCTAATATTATCTCGAATTTCAACGTAATTTGTTTTAGAATCATCGTAAAAAGGCATTATAAACATAGATAACAGGCAGTTACATGGCAGAACAGAACAGAATACAACTGGTTAATTGATAGATAGTATAGCACGTTGAACAACCGACGAGTTGCAAAGTAGAATATTAATTCTTATTGACTAAATAATTACAGATATTATTTAAACATTATATTTTATCGTTTTTATGTTAATAACATGTTTTATGTTTAATGACAGTTTAATGATAAGTCACACAAAGTAAAAAGTTTCAACATTCTGTTAGTTATCAATTCGTCAATTAATTTAATCTAGATTAATGTAATAATGTTGAAACTTTCTGTTCTGTTCTGCCATGTAACTGCCTGTTATCTATGTTTATAATGCCTTTATACGATGTTTCTAAAACAAATTATGTTAAAATTCGAGATAATATTAGATGAACAGAATATGGGGTGTAGAGCGAGATTTATTTATTATTATTCATCTTTATTTACTCCCCAGAATTCACAAAGATCCCAGATATAGGCCAGTCCCATTTTTAACCTGATTGTGGTTGCGAATCGGTTGACGGGGCTAAATTGATCAATTATTTTCGTCAATCTTTAATTGGATACATTCCGATCACATTCAAGACATTCATTCACAAATAAGTTTTCCTAACGACGGAATTCTTTTTACATGAGACATTGAATCTTTGTATACTCAAGGCTTATCCTGCATTACAAATAATGTTTAATTTACATCCAGATCCCTCTCGACCATCTTATGGTCTTGTAACATTTCTTGATTTAAATTTAGGTTTTAATGAATTTTATTTAGTTGACAATTAGAGTTATTTACAAATTCAAGGCTCCTGACTTGCTAATATTTGTCTCTGTGTTTCCGAAATTGAAGCCCTTAATTCTTTTCATTTAAATTTAAGCCGTTAAATTTTGAGTCGTTTCATAAGCGATGATGTTTAAAATTTTAACGCCTTTTATTTTAATTATTTTGCTTCTTATTTAAATAGTATTAATTATACTACTAATTCTTTTTATATAATTCTAATAGTGTTCCTTTTTTATAGATACCGTTTTTTATTAAGGTATTTGATTCAAATATTCTAGCATTATCGATTCTAAAGTTGATTGTAAACCAACAGAAACCGGGCCTCTTTTATACCCATACTTTCTCTAACTGTTATTAAATCCCAAATTATTCCTTTTGCCCGCTGTTCTAGTTCTAAAGAAAATGTTTGCTGTTTTGTTTTTATTTGAAACTTTACTTTCACAAGTTTATTTACTTTCATTATGTTTTAAGCTTTGTTTTTTACATTATCTAAAATACTATTGTCTCTCTTATAGTTTAGATGTTTATTTTCTGTCACCTTGTTTATGAGTCTTTCTTACCCCTTCTCCTTCAGCGCATTAGTATTTCTGCTAATTGTAATTGATTTTGTTAAATGCTCTCGCACAGTCTGTGAACCTATCTACTTTAATTTTACCAATTCTTCCCTTGATGATCAAATTTATTTATCATATTTATCGCATTTAAAACAACATTCCTTCACCAAATATTGCTCCCCATTTTACTTCTAACCACCAAACCATTTCCAGTGTTTTATTTTATGGCATTCGAACCTTCCACCCCCGAATTCTTCGCATATTTCCATTATCAAATCTACTATAGACGATGGGTGACCCGTCTTAACGCCCACATTTTACCTGTCAGTTCTAACTCTCTAACTAATTCGCAGTCTATAGACTACCTTTAATTATTCCTTTGTCTCCTTTCAGTGCTAAATGTTTTGTTACTATAAAATAAATCTATCTAGTCTTTACGTTTTGGCATTTGTATCTTTCAATATTTTGCAGTCGCCTTTCTTTTAAGCCTTCATAATTTCTAAACGGTATAATTTTATTTGGTCGTTACATAGAGACTAATATTGTTTAAATCAATATATTACGTTTTGTTTATTATTTACGGTTGATAAAGCCTCGAAGACGAAAGCGCTTCTAGATATTTTATATCAGTTTTAACTTTCTCGACGTTTATTCGTTGTGCATTGCATAACATAATATTTGGATATGTGTCCAGTATTGTGTCTAAATATATAGTTATGAACAGATACACCCATGGCCATTTCTGCCAGTATCTTCACCGCATTGTAAATGACATAATATATGTAACATGTTATAGATGTACCAATTAATACTATGCTTTATGAAAGAACCCCGCCAAGGAAAATGTTATTCTAAAGTGTTAAAATAGACATAAAAATGTCGAGGCAAACTTTTCACATCCGTTTCTAGATGATGACATTATCATACTACAAATAAGTTGATAACTTGTACAGGGCGGACATGGGCTATATTTTTAGAAAAATCATAAACTTGTCACTCGTCTGGTCAGAAATTAATCGATAACGTTCCTCTCTCTCTTCAGACTTCTCAACCGGAACCCACACACGATGACACAACGGGTAAGATTCATTGGCTATGTTTACCTTCTTTAGATATATGTATGTAATGTGAGGCAGTTATCTGGTTATCTATTAATAATAATTGTGTTCCTTTACCATTTTCAGTTACAATTTTATGTAGTATGTATATATGTAATATATATAATAATAACCAGACGTGCCACTGACTGTTTATGCTATGCGTTAGTGGAAAGTGAAATGACATTATCACGTGCTGTATGACGCTCATCCAATTAGAATGTAGTAAACTGACCAATAAGCTTCAAGAAGGGAAAGAAAATTAATTTAAGACATTTTCCACTTTAATTCCTTTGTTTTAAATAACTATTGAAATATATATTTTTTTATAATAGTCATTTTTTGGAAGATAATAATATTCTCTTTCTTATGCAGTAACATTTTAAAAAGCTAAAATTTTCAGTATCCGGCTAAATTGAGTGCAAATGTTTTAGCATTATGCCTATTTCACATAGGTAAAACAGAAAGATTTTCTTTCAGCCCCATTTAAAAAAATATTTAAAATATAAAATAATTCTTAATTTACATTTTAGCTCTATCAAAATTCCACCTGTTGACCAAATTACGTGTTTATAACTGTAATAATTCCAAGAGTATATAGAGGTTTGTTTGAAAAATCTGTTTTTACCTCCCACTCAACTCCCCTCTAGAGCCTTTGTTTACCAAAACCAAAATTGCAATTTTACCGCTTAGTGTTCCACCTAGTGATATATTTAAAGTCTATAGTAATGATATAAATCTTTGGGATATTTACTAAAAATTACCAGACATTTGATAATCGTAGGATTCCTATAAAACACAAGGATGTGAACGAATGTGAAATACTTCCTTGAAATAGTGTTTGCATGCTCGAAAATACTTTTAGTTGTACTGTCTTTATTTGTTTTACGTTTAATTGAAAATTATTGAAATTAGATTTCGTGAAATAAATAAATTTCAATTTTTGGTATCGATTACTCAAGACGTGGTAACTCGCCTTAGGTATTTGAGCGAGTTTGATGAGTATATATATATTTAATATATTTAAACACCTTTGATCCGCATATTTCTCATCCAACGTGTCGACGCTCCATTATCCCGACGCTCACTAAAGCAGGTATTCAACCAGCAGCAGTTTCAACGCCACAGCAAGTTCCAATCAGCCCCCCTCCTCATAGGGGGAGCAAGGCTGTCCTGGGGGCATCCATCTTGGTTGCCCGTAGAAACAGCTCGAAAAGTAGGCCAACCAATCACCATCAATAGCAGCTTTAAAATAAAAATCGGACGGTTTTATGGAAGATGTTTGTCGACTGTTAGCATATGTAGTAATATAAATATTAACATTATTTCCAAATTTAATAAACAAAATACTAAATATTATTTATATTTTTCTTTAGTATGACGATGACTACTGCTAAGTAGTATTGTATACAGTAATATATGCTGTGTAAAATTAGTTGTTTTTCAATCAGAAATTACTGTGGATGTTGTTCTATAATTAATTTTTACTAGTTACTTCTCTATTTGTGTAACATTAATGTCGTATTAGTTGTCGCTCATTTTGATGATCCTTACTTATACACTGTATTCACGGTAAAATTGTTCATTACCCGTTACATTTTTTCGTAAAATTCACCGTTAACATGGTTAATTAATATCGTTTTTAAGCTCTGGTATTTGTGTAAATACAGTTCATTAAAACTAGTAGAAACTCCTCCACCATACACACTTCCATAAAACAGAGTTCCCTTACACCCCAATATCACTCTTGAATAGACAGCATATCATTACTTATGTTGGTGTTCTAACAATGCTGGTGTCACCGTCCGATGATGAGATATTGCTGATTCTAAACCTGATGTCGTTCACCGTCATCTCATCAACATCATTCATATTATCATTATTCTTTTGGCTTTTATTGATAACATGTCATCTCTGTTTATAATACACCAATCTATAATAATAATCTGCAATATGTTATTGTGGCTAATTTGAAATTCAAAACTGGTGATGAGTGTTTTTGTCAGTTTGAAACGTATTCAAATGTAAAATAAAATCAATAATGACTTTCAGTGACTTATTCAATCGATATAAGTAAAATAAAATTGACTCTACATTAGTTAGTGAGTTGGTGATAGATTGAATTGCTATGGGAATATTAATAGTATTTATATACATATTACATAATTCAATTTTGTCACTTGCTTTTAACGCTTTGAGATTATTTTTATTACCATTTTGTGTTTATATAATCATTGGTTTGACTATTTTACAGTGTCAACTTATTTATAACCGATGCGTAGATTGATTTGATTGCTTGTTTGTCGCCTATGATTTATTTTAATTTATTTTATCTTTTAGTCATTTTGATTTAGTATCCAGTCCATCACTTCCATTTACCAAATATGTTAATGTTCACGCTTGTAGACTAATCCAATAATAAATTCAAGTAGGGCTATTACTCACACCATATTACTCACATTCACTGATATCAGTAGTATATATATACGCTTGTTGCGCTTGTCGAGAATCACAAACAATTATTGTCTCGTTAGTGCTAAAAGAAGACATTTCGTGCTTATTATTGAATTCAGGAATTTATTGTATATTAACCGTAAATAGTGCCGGTTCAATTCAAGATGGTACTATTTGCAAAATATCGATGAAATGTGCTTCGTATTAAAAAAAGCAAGCTCCCCGCTTTCATGTGGTCTCTATTGTTAATGATGAATATTTATGAGATCATCTTTTAGATTTCGGTTATGAAGTTGTTTTATAATTTTTACAAGTTATTTTTAAGGGCCGGAGTGGAAAAAGCTATTCTTCGTTATGATTCATGATTAGTTACGTATTGTTATTATTTTTAGAACCCATGGACAAATCGGATCCGGATCGTATCGTTTATCGATTGTGCTCCCTAAACTACAATAGAGAGAGATAAAGAAATTCTCTTTTTCTAAAAAAATTTTTTTTTAACTGCATTTATAATGAAAATCATATTTTGACAATCAATATCGATTTAGTCTCTCTCCCCCCTTCTACCCCTCCCCAACTTCAAAAGATTCTGCGATAAGTGAATAAAATGGATATTTAAAATGCCCAATAACCTTATGGTAGTCCAGCTGTTCATAAAGAAAAACAAAAAAGTCTTTTATATTTATTCATCATATTGTAGAGCGCGCTTAACGTAGTGGATTGTGTAGCCCTATTGATGCAGTAGTAAAGCAAACGTCCACTCTCCGCCGCCCCCCAGAAGGGCCAGCTCAGAGCTCCAACTACCGCTACGCCCTGTCGGACAACGAGTCCTCCCTGCTGGACACGAGTGAGTACGTGGCCAATGAAATGCTGGCTCTGGAGCGGGAACAGCGGCAGATCGACGAGGAGGCCGCCAGACTGGAGGCCAATGTGCGCCGGGTGATGGGGAGTGGGAGTCCCCAGGAGGACCGCCTCATGCGCCAGTGGTTTGAGCTGGTCAACAAGAAGAATGCGCTCATCAGGCGTGGCATGCAGCTCTCCATGATGTGAGGATCTAGTTTACGTTTTGGTTAATTGTATTTGTAGTGGAGTTTTGTGCGGGTTTGTATTAGTTTGTTGTTGGAAATGTTTTGAAATACTTAATTCCAATGCGATAAATAAATATCAAAAGTGCTCATATTTTTGGATTAATAAACATTGAATATTTTGTTATATTGCTACTAACTTTTTAAACTACGTTACGTACCAATTGAATGTAAACATTTAAAATGACAAAGCGTATTTGACTGCTCGTCGATTTCCTCGGTAGCATATTGTATGTGTTGAGGTTAACAAGTATATTGTAACTGGTTGATTATTGATATTGTTTGTATTTGCAGAGAGAAGGAGCATGATCTGGAGAAGCGCTCCCAGCTCCTGGAGAGAGAATTGCGCCAGATTGTCACCATTGAAGGTGAGTTATATACAATAGATGACTTTTGTTTTATTGTCAACAATATAGGCTGCCAGTTGTACAACCATAATTTTTCTGTAGAGCTGTAATATATGAAATATGATTTCAAAGGATATAATGTGAATGAAGCAGTTGTGATGAAATTTTCATAATAAACAAAAGATTCGATATTTTTAAGAGACACTTCACGGTTTATGAAAATCAGTATTTGGTGTGTTTTTTTCAATTTACCAGTATAAAACCAATCGATTTTGTGTCCATTTTCCGCTAATCCGCCATGAATTGCTGTATCTGTAACAAAATTAATATAAACATTGTGCAATTTAATATGATTTATTTAACGATTGGAAATGTCTGAAAACCAGGGGAATTTGATATTTTTTAAGTCAGGGAAAAGTTAGAGAATTTTAGAATGTAAAAGATATTTCTAAAAACCATTAGCACTGATTTTACATTTATATTAATATAATAAAGTTAAAACAACCTATTTAATAGATAGAAAAAAAGAAGAACATCATCTACATTTGATATAATAATATCAATGTACAAACTAGGCTTACATACATATAATTAATCATATTAGCACGTCAGCAGGAGGGAAAAATGAAAAACATACAAACCATGACACAGGTGGTACTTTTAACTAATAATTAAATAAAAACTGTTTCTAAACAATGAATTTGGGGCCTGTACAAAATTGATTAAAAAATTGTTGATTGTTACTGGATCGATTTCTAATTATAAATTATTTGACTTCATTTATAAGTCTATAATGTACAAGATAGTCTGAATACAGTGTCGATGATAAGTCCAGCCCCCCACCCCACTACAACATGCTAGGGCTACAGTTGTGCCGCTTTGACTCCTTCACTCTTGCAGACAGTCGTAAGACGGACCAGTTGAAGCGAAGGGAGGACCTCCTCCTCAAGGAGTATCTCTCCATCGTCAACCAGCGCAATGAGATTGTTCTCGAACTTGACAAGCAGGAGAAGGCGTAAGTTCTCCCCACTTCTCTCACTCCACCTTCCGCCAAGGTCTCAGGAGCCATAACAGGGATAGAGCTAGGCTACATCTGGTACAGTGTTGTGTACCATCGTATGCGTTTCCACTTTTGATCAGTGCGGTTAGATTTTGTTACTAACTTTTTGATTACTTCTTCCGATCCCGCTTTGTTACTTTTCTTTTGTACTCTACCTTTTCCTCTTTTTGTCCTCTCTTTTTCTGTTTTGACCCCAAACTTCACTGGATTGTATGTCGACAACTTGAACTGCATTTCTCTCTCTCTCTCTCTTGCTCCAGAATCGACGATGACCTTGAACTGGACCGTCAGACTCGTGAGAAAGCTCGTCACCGGCATCGACAGTCTCACCATGCCGCTGTTGAGAAACAGTGCATCCTCCAGTGACATTTTGGGGACCCCCCCCCCCCCCACTCCTCTATCTACACCTCTCTCAGTGGCTTTGTTCTATATTGGTGACCGCGGTGGAAGACCTCAAGAGATTACCTTCCTTCTAATTGTGGGATGTTGTGAAGGTCTTCTTCATAGATATTTAGCTATAATTCGGTATAGATTGGCCAAATATATTACCAACGTTGCAGTAATTTAGGGCAAAATCGTTGAAACATATTATTATATTTGTTATAAACGGTGCATTTGATCGTGTTTTCAATAAATATATTATTATTTATTTTAGCGTTTTTTTAAATTTCGATAAATTCTATTTTATAGATATACTACCGTATAGTTTTTATTTATGATTATATTGTAAACTGTCTAAATATGCATAAATTACACAATTCGGGTTGTATTATATTACAGTGTACATATTATTCAAAGTAATAGTATTGCATATTTACATATTTTGCATAATAGATATATTACGTCTTGAAATAAATACTTCATGTCAATGATTTTACTCTTCATTGATGGAATATTTACTGCATCTGTGAGAAGCACTGGTGGCCCATCCATTTAAGTTATAGTTAAATATCTATGATCTTCTTCTATAGAGAAGGTCACGTCGAGATTTTTCGCGGACTACTTTCGACATAATAACACTATGTTAAAACCATCGATTCCTTTCCAATCATCATCCCAGGCATATTGCCCATTCAAAACACATACACACACGCATTATATACACCACCGCTGTTTTGTTTTACTTTTAATTGGCATATTTTTTCCGATTATTATTATTATTATAAAAATAATGTTGTATTAAATCCATAAGTAATGGATTCTCCATCATTCCCGATTGACCTCAGCCGATGTATTTTTCTTTCTGCAGTCCAGTTGCGTATGTTTTTTTTTGTTTTCATCTTCTCGTGTATTAAGTTTTGACTAATTGAACAGCTCAAATAAAATCCTTTACATATTATAATAGCTGTATTGTATATCTATACATTTTTTGACTTTTTCTTATTTTTATTGCGAAAAATATTAATCAACATAATTTCAGTATATTACTGAAGCTTTTTAAGTAGTCTGTTACCTATTATTCCAATTGTATGATATTTTCGTGAAATTATAACAACGGCTGCAATAATAAATGACTTATTTATCAAATCTATTTTAAGAAACTTACTACAATTCTTTCTGTGATGTTAACATTGACTAATAAATCTTTATTTATTTTGAACAATGTGTATTCTTTTGTATTCCATTAGTTTTATGATTTTAAAAAGCAAAGTTACGTGGATGAGGAGAATTAATTCATATTAAAAGTTAAGTTCATCTAAAATTCTTTTTTTTTAATGGCTACGTATTCCTTTACGGTACCTCTCTGAAAGCATCCCCAAAATCGGAATAAATTATGTCCATAATATATTGCTTTTGTATATAATTATTGAATAAATTCGTTCAGATAAAGTAAGCTATAATTTTTGCATATGAATATTCTAACCTCTGTATTAAAAAAATTATTTTACTTATCAATATAACTAAAAGCATTTGCTCCTGAGCAAACAGAAACTTACATGGAGTAAAACAATCTAGGCAGTATATGAATAAAGTTGAACAATTGCTCAGTTTCTTGACCTATTGGATAGACATACTAGCATGACTGACTGGTTTAATCAAATTCAGACATTTAGTAACACAAAACGATGGAAAACTTCGACCAATTTTGAAAATAAATTTCTCATTTAATACAGATGAAGAGGTATCAATGTCTGATTTTTGTTTTTGAGGTCTTCAGAACAAATAATCTTTAGTGCATCCCGATTATTTCTCACGGAGCGCATAATTATATGAATACTTTATACATAAAACTAGTATTTTACTGTTGTTTTATATTAAATAAAAAGAGATAGATCACATATTTATTTAAATTACGCCAGGGTTAATCGTCGCTTGTTTTTCACTGGTATTTTATTATTAGCAAGTACATAGATAGGGCAAGTTTCTTTTAAACGTGAGGGGCACGAAATTAATACGCGTAAGAATATTGCGCAACGAGTACAAAAAACTTTAAGAAAATCAATATATAAGTATTAGCCAAGCTGTAAGTGCAATGTTCCATTTGTCAATTTCTCGGTGCATTTGCTTATTAATAAAAAATAGTAATTTATTCTTTTTCTCTATTTCTTTGCTCTAACAGATTCCAACTTTCCTCTTCTGATCTTGCTTTTACTAAGAGCATTTGCTCATTTTTATTTATACTATCTAGGAGATCATCAACTATTATGTTTATATTTATAAGTTTTCTCTTCCAGCAAAAAAAAGTGTTATATATTTTGTCAAATTATTATATTAACCGTAACCGAATTTAAAAAAAAATTGTTGGCCTTTTTAACTCAAACTATGTTTTATTTAATGAATATGTAAGTTGTCTAATTGGTAAATCACTCAACCGTGTAACTTTCTGAAGCGTAGCTAGTTTATCGACATAGTATGTATTAGATATGCTACGCGGTTTTTTAGTTAACGTCAAAATTATTTTAAATCGACAATTAGTTTACTGATTATATTTATTGTAATTTCAATAACAAATTCAACAAAGTTACTTCAAAATGTCAAGAAGTATTTATTTATTTTAGTTTTTATTTACAAGACCCGTCAAAGAGAACATTTTTAATAATATAATTTTAAAAACAAACTTCAAAGATTATATGAATTATATGCCTAAATTACCTTAAAGTCTGTACCCACCAAGCTCGACGCGATGCAACATGCCGAAAAAAATTGAATACATTTTGATAATGATCCTATTTACCCTGAGCGCGAAGCGACACGATGAAACTAAAGTTGAAATTATTTAACTTTTTCTGCGATGCCGCGCGACGAAATGCATATTTCAATGGAAAATAGGCAAGTAGAGATTTTAGGGATACAGTTGCAAGCAGGGAAATTATTATGTTGGTAACAAAACCTATATTGCTAACCAAATGGCCCCAAACTGGAATATGAACACGTCATGTGCTTTTTTCATTCCGCTGTATAACTATATATATTTCAGAATTAGAAATTGTCTTTAATATATTACTACTCCTGGACATTACAAGTATATTTAACTTTTATTTGATTCTGTGTTGTTATTGGATTCATATGTTTAATGCTAAAAGGCTCTTCAGTTTTAATGTCTGGGAAGCATTGTACAATTAATACTTCTTTTACACGTATATTGCAGTAAAGCTATGAACAATAAATTAATCGGATTGCACATATAAGCACCGCAGGTTTTTTAAATAATTGGATTTATTTTCAGTTTCTAAAGAAATGGCATAAAAAGAAGGACATATCTCGAAATTGAACTTAAGTGCGCTGGCGGACGACGCCATTAGACAAGTCTATCCACAGCATTTAACAAATCACCACTCCCGCCGAGTGGAACAATATTGTCCTCTTCTGGGTGAAAGCGCAGGGAGGAGATAATTACCAACACTTTCCCGGCAAATATGTACAAGGAAAGGAAATATTTGAAAACCGCGACAGGGGATATATCCCGCCAGAGAGCATTGCGCTTCCAAACGCAGTTCTCCGATTTCGGCACCATGGAACAGAAAAGAACTCTCCCTTCTAATCCGCGGACATTGTCACAGTTGTCAAAACACCCACAATTATGCTCAGTCTCTCTCTTTCTCTCTCGCAAATTCACTCTCTAGTGCCTCGCAGGCGGCCATCACACTCTCCAAGAAAGTGTCTAATTAATAGCATCCCTTGTTTTTGCGAAAACCCTCGCCTTCGGCTATTGAATCAGAAGTTCTCCTCTTCCTGCCTTGTGTATACATCTGATACATTCACTATACTTAAGATATTGGATCCTTACTGCGAACAGAGAGAAAGGGAGGAGGGGAGGCATTCCGTCCGAGTTGTTCGACGGATGGTTGTCGACGATTGCCGGTTGTGCTTTTTCACTTGCCGACGTTTGGTTTTCACCCCGGCGTTTGGTTCAAATTGCCCTCTTTTTTTTATCAACATGAAAACTTCCGCCTTATGCTGAGCCCTGTATACATAGTATATATATGAGATGCTGTATATAAAGCAGACCAGCCCAATATAGTTGAGGAGAGTGTCGTATACTTCCTGGAGGACACTTGAATATCCCAGTGAAGCGAGAGGGGACGGGAGTGCCATCGTTCCCCGAGTCTTCAGAACAGTTGCTATGATATACTCTTGTCAACCACTTTAACGTCGCTTATATGGTTGTTTCAAGAATGTTCATTGTGCTTCATGCGTATATAAACAGACCTCTTATACACTAATTGGCCCTATAAAATCAAAATACAAGTAATGTAGTCCTTATTCAGCTGACGGTTTATTAAAATAAAATTATAATAATATATTTAACTATCAGATAGATATCCAATTATAGTTCAATATATTTTTTAATTACACTAAAATTTTAATAAATTTACGCAATTTTTAGATAATTATTATTTTTGTTTTACAATTTATTACAGTGAATTGTGGAAAAATTGAGCAAAAAATATAATGATACAATAATTGTCTTTGATGCGTGTTAAAAAAAATGTTTTTTTTCCTTTATACAAGTATTCAATAATAGATAAGCATAAATGAAAAATAAATATTTAAGTGAATTTTTTTAATAGCAATAAATTTTTCTTTTTTAATACATTGCAAATTAATATAAAATCAAATATAATTTTTTGGTATATTTTTAGCAAAAGTAAATTACAATAAACTTCAATTGTTTCCAAATTCAGAGTGATTTTAACCTATTTTGAAGTACGAATTCTATTTAAAATTGTTTTCATTGCAGAGATTTTTCCATTGTATAATTGACACAAATAATGTATAAATACGAATTTTTCTTGCTTTTCACATTTATTGAATCACTATATTTTTAAACACTTTTAGACCGAATATAATTGCGCCATTCTTTCATTATCTCAATATCTCAAAATAAATTTTATAACCTCACTCCTTCATTTTAAACCAAACTATATGAGATTAATAATAAATATTGTGATAATGATAACGTAAACTTAACTTTAACTAAGCCCTCTAAAACCGCTCAAATCACATCCGATTACAACACCTTCTATATAGGTAAGTCGACCTATATATGCTTATGCTTTTATCAGACTGCATGATTGAATACGGTTCCAATTCGCTACACTCCACTCATTTTATTATCCCTTTTGATTATTTCAATAAATGTCGGACACGGTTGATCAATTGTGTAACTTTTATAAAAGTTGATAACAGATATTTAATGTATAACTTTGCTGGTACAGCTAGGTCAACCATCAATTAAAGAAGTCTTTTGAACCAAAGTTTTTCCAACCTTATAGTGGTCATTTCTTTCATATAATAATATGTGTCCCTGTGTGTCATAAACAGAGGAAAGATAACAGTGAATCAGAAATGACCACAGGCTTCCCATTTATATACGGCGTAATATAGGATGTTATCAGGGGGTCGCTCGTTCATTTTGAAGAATACCCAAGTATGGTGAACAAATAGTGAAATATGTGTTTATCTCATTCAAAAATCTAACAAATTAGAATAGTTTTTTTTAATATAACATGAAGTAAAAAAATATCGGAAGGATGACATAATAGTAAAAGCATTCCAGTTAATTACCAGAAATAATACATTATATATACCAACATAACCAATATACAAAGTGCACACAATATTGCCAACACGAAATCAGTATATTTAGAGACAGTAAACATTTTTGTTACATAAATTTACATAAATTGCATAAGTATATACGTTCAACCTTTGTAGTCATTCCCAAGTCTGTAATAATCTAATATATCGACTATCGCAATAAACTATATTCACGCCATTTGTTATATTGTCAAATGCACATTTTATATGTAGGATATCGAAAAACGGAAAAAGGGTTCTGAAAATTAAATATTTGCAGAACTCGTCATGAATATATTTAATAACTGTAATTAATAATATCATATATAGTTGATAACATTAATATTATTAATTACATAAATTTATTAAAAATAAATATTTAGAATAAATTAATTTATAAAATTGTTGTAGAAATATATATATATTTATATTTATCGAAAGGGCCCCATAATAAATATCGAATGCGACCTAAAATGTCGAATGCCTTA